>JAACJM010000277.1:0-105667 GCA_013368315.1 Tetrapyrgos nigripes | reverse complement strand
CAGACAACAATTTATGAGCTTGACCATCCAACAACTGAACTGACAGTTTAATTGAAAAATCTACACTTGTAAGGTGATCATACTTTTCTCTTCCTTCCTTCAGCATGGATGTGCCCTCCTTCTCCCACATTTTAATCAGAAAATCAAGTGGGCTGGTTCTGGCTCTTTGAGCCATCAAAGTGACAGCAAGAGGGACACAGTCCAATTTCCTCAACAAATCCTCCAACTTCTTTGACTCCTCTGGTTTGTCCTTATCTTTGCCACAGATTGCTGAAAATATCTGCTTTGCAGCATCTAGAGTCAGAGAAGATATTCCAGAATCTCCGCCAAGCTTATGCCAATTTATGTATCCAGGCCCATCATGTCCACGGAGAGTGACAATCATAGAAATATTGGAAAACTCAGCCAGCTTTTCCAAGAAATTTTTGATGTTGGTTCTGGAACCTGCAGTATTCCATGCTGTTTCAAAGTTATCAAAAATAAATAGGACATTCTGTTTGTTTGCCTCAAAAAAGGCATTCAAAACTTCCCATTGAGAGTGTCCCTGTTGTGGCTGTAATCTGAGATGCTGAAGCATAGCAAAGATAATTGCAGGAACATCAGGCAGAATTTCGCAAGGAAGGAAGTAAATTCTGCTAAATTTTTTCTTCACCTGTTGAGATTTAGTGATGTGCAGAGCAAGAGATGTTTTTCCAATTCCTGCTGGACCAAGGATTGCTAGAAATGTCTGTTCCTCAGTGGCTAGACAGTGAGCTCCTTCATTGACCAAGTCTTCTCTACCAAAGAAGATCCTGGGAATGGCAGGTGTGGCTTCTTCAATTTTACTAAACAAAAAAGTAAATTACGAATATGAAAGGAGAATGTCATGTACCACTTACTCAAGTGTTGCATCAGTGTGCCTCTGTGTCTGAAAATGTATATAACTTAATTTAGATCTCTAATCAGAGAGATATCATACCTGATCATGTCTTGCATTAATGTCTCTGAGATGCTCACTGAGTTGCACTTTCATAGACAATATGTTTCGTGTCTATGTGCTATTATATTAGCATTTTCCCTTCTGTCATGCAGAAAATGTCCTACATCAAATTTTTGAATGCAGCTTTGAATTTTCTTTTCACATTCCTGGATAGTATCCTTATCTGCAGATGCATGAAAAAGCTTTTTCCCATTTGACCTATCTTTAATTCCTCTGAGTTTTCCCAGGACATTCTGAAGCTCTCTATGAGAAATTTAGTGGTGTTAGCAAACTGCAATTTTATAATACAAGTTTAGATTTACTTTTTAAAATTTTCAACATGTTCAAGCAATTCTTTTCCATCATCACTTGTAGGTTGAACTTTGCCAGAAATTTTCTGTAGCTCTTCTATGAATTCAGTGATATCCTTGGCAATCACTAGGCAATCCTCTTTGTTTTTGTTCATGACCTATTTATTAAATAATTTATTAATGATTTATGTAACAATGATGAGGCAGAGAGGAAAAAGGCAAATACACCTGAATAACATTGACAATCTCTCCAGCCAATTGAGCAGTTGCTTTTAGAGGTGTAACTCCTGTTCCCTCAGCTATATTGGCTACAGCTGATAATGCAAATTTTGCATGGCCCAAATCAAACCCAGACGGGATAGCTGTATCAGCCGATCCAGTGTCTGGCTTGTTTCTGAGTTCATCAATCTTTTTCTTAAAAGCTTGACGCATGGTGTATGGGTTGCTATTTAAGAGGTCCGAGTCAGTGTTACTTTTCAGTAGTTACCTGCAATTAAGCCTGAAGGGCACGTACTCCGGAACTGATGAACGTTAAAGACAGAAGGACGAAAAGTGTCTATGGTAACGTGACATCTTGATATGATCTTGCGCGTCGAGCCATCATTTTATAGAAGCCTAGAAGCTCAAGGTTTGAGCGCCGCTTCAAAAGGATGTTTTTCCGACTTCTTTCGGACCAGAAAAAAGTTGGAAGCCTTGTCGCATTCAGTGGCATTGTCGATTTGGCGTCCTATAACACGAGCAAGACCGAAAATGAGGCTTTCTGGCTATGCAATTTGGATCTCGAGATTTTCTTGCTAATTTCTGGCTCGGAATATCATAGAACCCGGTACCGAAGAAATGACAGCGCGCTCACCACTCACTCTCTTTCCTTTGGGCCTCGTCGTTGTCACACGCAATGGTGGCCCACATCACCTTCATCTCCAAATTTCTTAGGGCCAACACAGCGTACCAGTATTACTGGATGATGCGAAGCCCTATGAACGTCAACCATTGAGCAGGAGTGTCCTACATACACACATCTACCTGTATAGCGTCAGTCTGGATCATCGAGAATAAGAAAGGTAAGTATTAGGATGTAGATTACCTTTCCTTGAAATTTACGGTGCACCTAGGCTAAAATCAGACTTCCAGGTGCAGTGCGAGACGGGCATTGGGCGGGGAGGAAGAGGAGATTATTTACCAAACAAAAAATATTTTCAATGCATTGACGCTGGCGCCGCCACAATTTCCGGCAGTTTGTGATACATACTTAGCTCCGCTCACCACTCCTCCAAGCAAATAACTCCCAGACCCGGAGTAGTTGTCCATAAACTTTATGCCTGTGGTACTTCGAGCAGTCATGTACGACACATCTTCCAATCCTTTGTCATGGGCTCACTGAGCGGTTAGTGAGGTGACTGAGCAGGGACGCTCGAGGTATTTTGATTCCAGGTCTTGATTGGGTATGAAAGATACGAGGATGTTAGCTTCGAGGTAGTAATCACCTCTACATCTTTATTGATCCCTGCTCTACCCAAGGACAAAAGTCATCATGTCGAATCTATTGTTCTCGTAGGTCGACTCAGCTCGCTTTTCAAGTCCCGTAATAAATAGCGTTCCTCCTACTTGAAGGTAACTGGCGGCACAGGACTTCTTGGTTCTCATCTCATCGCCCAGCTTCTCGCTACCGATAAGTACATAATCCGGGGTACGGCTCGTTCTGCGCAGAAACTTCGAGACATCTTTCCCAACGAACCAAGACTCGAGGTATTTGAAATTCCCGACTGGAGCAGCGACCATACAGAGGTCCTCAAGGGTGTCCAAGCGGTGCAGCATCTTGCCGCTCCGTTGTTCTACAACAAGGTGGAAAATGGGGAGGTTTTGTTCAATGTGCGTTCTTCGTTCTTCTGACAACGACCGTTGGACGTCTGGCTGAGGCGTCTCCTGTTTGCAGGGTGTATATGGCGGTGCACTTCATATCGTTAAGCAGGCCCTAGCTGCTGGGATTAAGAAGATCACTTATACTGGGACTTACGCCGCATTATTTGAGCGTGTGCTGCATTATCTCTAATTCATCTTCACCGTTCTAACTTTGGGACTGGAACCCATCGTTCTAATTAGTCCATCCCGCGAACAGATTCCGAGCTGATAGACCGTTGAACGAGATGAGCTTCGGCAACGTCAGAAAAGATCTTAATATCAAGGAAGTTATAAGTGACGAAGAGTCGCTCAAGGTTCTGTATATTGCTGCGAAGATCATTGGAGACAAGGATACTTGGGAGATTGCTCATCAGCATCCTGACGTCGATGTCACCGTCCGTAAGTCCTTCCGTCTACTCTTTTCCGGAATGTAGTGACCGATGCATCCTGCAATCCTCCCCCCAGTCATTTTAGGCCCCGTAGTCCCAAACTTCCCCGTCATCTCTCGCACAAGCCTGAGTACCAATGACTACGTTTACCAGCTCATCCTCAACGGCCCCGATACCTATCCACCTGTCTCAGTCGGTGACTTAGTTGACGTCCGAGATATGGCTCGTGCTCACGTTCTCGCCTTGCTTATCCCTGGAAAAGATAAACGCTTCATTGTATCTGGAGGAAAGTATCACTGGAAAGAGATAGGAGATTTGATTCGGAGAGAAAGGCCTGAGGTTGCGCATAGATTGTCGAGGGAAGACGTCAAGCCAATGGAGCAGACCGTTTCACCGATAGACTTGACGTTTACTGAGAAGGAGTTGGGGATTACAGAGTATCATGGGTGGGAGGAGAGTGCGCTGGCGGCTTTGGACTGCGGACTGATGTTGGAAAGGGAAAACTGATTATGAGGTTGAAGTTGTAGGAAGCATTGTGCTAAAGACTGTATGGCTCGGAATCCACAGTGTATAAATATATGCTTGATCATTGCTGTACGGTTCTCCTCAACGGTCCGGAGAATGACCACATTGAAGCATATACTGGTCCGGGGTCATGAGCTCAGATGCCTTCTGAGATCTGAGCATTAACACCCTGCGAGTAGCATTGGAAAAATTAGGTAGATGATATAGACAATATGATAGCAACGATGGAAAACGATGCGATGGAAATTGGAATACAGTGGGACAAGGAGAGCAAAAGGCTATAGACGATAGAAAATGCACCATGTTGAATTGGCGCATTCAGTTGCAGCCATCAACGTATTCTATGTAGAACAATAGTAGTAGTTATATATAGAACAATAAGATTATATAGACAATAAAAGTGTAGTACTACAATAGTGTACGAAACCAGCATTGTTCTATCCAGTACAATAGAATCTTATTGTTACACTAGTATTAGTTTACATGTATTTGTACCTCCTAAAAGGTATATAAGGACTTGTAGATAGTCCCCCAAATAACAAGTTTTACACTTAACCCACATCGCTCTACAAGCCTCTAACAAGCCTAACAAGCTAACTCTTATCCCCAGGTAAGTAGCGTAGTTGCCACTGCGTTTAGTAGTGTACAAGCTGTACCATGCCTGCTTAACAGGTTATGGGCCCCGAAGACCCTTGGGAGCGCCTTCAATGGCTGAAAACCATAGACTTCGCATACTACCTGGATGGCGCCTTCATGGCTGCCTGTGGCGCCCTTGCGGCACCCTGCGTCGCCTTTAATGGCTTGACGATATGTCCAACAGCGCAGGACTTATGTCCAGCTGCAGTTGTTGACAATCTAGGGGAGTAGTCACTGTCATGGCGCGTTCATCGCTGCCTCTCTTCACTTTCGCATGGCGCATTTAATGCTGCCTTCTTATTCTGCATATGGATAAATGCTGACAGTTGACTTCCCCAGATATTATCAAAGATGTCTTCCAACGTCCTGATGACTACTGTTCCCGTCTTCGCCGGTGTTGATTTCAACATCTGGGCTGACATCCTTATCTCCTGGTTGCAGGCTACTGGACTTAGTTCTGTCCTTAGCACTGACCGCCCTGATGATGCCGAAGTGAGTCTCGTCTCCCCTCTAACTGATGAAGACGCGGCGGCTCAAGCTGAGGCTATCACGGCGGCTCAAAAGAAACAGGC
Organism: Tetrapyrgos nigripes; assembly: GCA_013368315.1. Classification (NCBI taxonomy): domain Eukaryota; kingdom Fungi; phylum Basidiomycota; class Agaricomycetes; order Agaricales; family Campanellaceae; genus Tetrapyrgos; species Tetrapyrgos nigripes. The sequence continues at coordinate 100,377 of JAACJM010000277.1, read as the reverse complement.
TGACTGGGATGAGAAGAACGATAAGGCCATGGGGTCTATCAAACTTCGTCTCTCTCCTCCCGTTCGTCAGAAAACGCTTGGAATGACTACCGCCAAGGAAATTTGGGTCTTTCTCAAGAAGGCCTATGGGAAACCTGGTGTTTCCGCAATCTACACGGATTTCAAACGTGCTACCTCCATCACTATTCCCAACGACGCCAATCCTAGCGCTGCGATCGAACTTATTCGCATGCACTTCGATAGGGTCAGTGCCTATGGTATCCCCACTGATGGCACCTCAGCCACTTCCATTACGAAAGTCGCCAACTTCCTCATCGTCATGTTTATCATTTCCAGACTTCCTCCCAGATATGAGTATCTTATCAATCAGTATACTCAATACACCATTGAGGAGGTCGACACCGCGAATCTCGATGTATTGCAGTCTGAGATTGTCAACATCTGGGAATCTCGCCAGGGAGCGTTCAAGGGGCCTTCAGGGAAAGCCCATGCCAACCGTCTTTCAGCTGTCAAGCGAAAAAACGGTAACCCTAGTTTCCAACAGCAGCAGCAGCAGCGCCCTAGTGGCAGCAGCAGCGCCCTAGTGGCAGCAGCAGCGCCCTAGTGGCAGCAGCAGCGCCCTAGTGGCAGCAGCAGCGCCCTAGTGGCAGCAGCAGCGCCCTAGTGGCAGCAGCAGCGCCCTAGTGGCAGCAGCAGCGCCCTAGTGGCAGCAGCAGCGCCCTAGTGGCAGCAGCAGCGCCCTAGTGGCAGCAGCAGCGCCCTAGTGGCAGCAGCAGCGCCCTAGTGGCAGCAGCGCCCTAGTGGCAGCAGCAGCGCCCTAGTGGCAGCAGCAGCGGCGCTAACGGAGCCAGTGGCTCTAATGGGAATAACAAGGGAAAGGGCAAGGGAAAAGGCAAGGGAAAAGCTAATTTCCGCCGAGGAGGTCGAGCTGGGAAGTCTGAACAGGCCAAGAGACAAGGCCAAGCACATCTCGCTCATGGTGATATGTCTCCCATGATGCACACAGTCACCGTCGTCGACACGCCCGCTGCAGTTGACATCCGTAAGCCATTCTTCATGGAAACGGAAAAGCCTTTTGACGCCTTCTTCACAGGTACCAAAAGAGCTATCAACCTGGCACGCGATATTGGCGCTAGACCATCTGGTGAGACTGTTGCTACTCTTGAAGATGTTGTCATGTCTCATTCCGATCCTTCCTTCACTTCACTTACTCCTGCCCCTCGTTCCAAACGCACTCTCACAGAACGCATCTATTGGGACAACCTTCAATCATCTACTGATGGTTGGGGTAATACTGGCAACTGGAATGGTTGGAACGGTGAATATCCCGAAACTCAGACCGTTTCAGATGCCGATATGGCATGCGCTCAAGGAGAAGATGCCAGTTGGAACGAGGACACTCTGGTGAACACTTCAGAACTCGGAAGTGTGTTTGGTACCACAACGACGGAGTCAGGTGCAAAGGTTTCTCAGGACATCCGGACACCTGTTCCACTTATCGACCGGATTGCTGCGGATCCTGCTGCCGAGATGATGGAATGCGCAATGTACCTTGGGGAAAGGTTTCAGAATCCCGAGGATCCCCTACACATCTATGGGGAACCACTCAGAGCAGCGCTGAACACCGTTGCCCCAACGGGAACGAGTGGCACTCTTTCTCTTGTCCAACGACTTGCTGCAGTCCGCAGCGAGATGCCAAGTGGCTCACAGCCTGCACCTCCCAATGGCATGACCACTCAATCCTTGCCATCCAGCCGTGTTGCAAGCCCAACACCTGGCATGACTTCGACGGGATGGGAATGGCTGACTCCTCATCTCCAAAACGAGGATGGAAGGTACGACGAGCTAATCGACTGGCAGCGAGACGCAACAATCGGACTAGGAGGAATAGAACTACCCTCCAGGGCTCCAACTCCGAGTTCAATGCCAGAACTCCGGAGCATGTCTCCGAGCCTATCCGAAACCAGCGACCTCGAGTACATGTCAACTCCGTCATCGATCGGCAGGATGAGTCTTCCTACGTCACCCGTAGAGGACACTGCATCGTACGGAATTCCAAGTCCACGACCTTCTACCCCCGTAGTTACCGCCAATGCCGCAAATAATTATGGATGGTCCTTAGACTCCGAACCCTCCGGCTTGGACAACGGGTATCTCAGGTCAGATCTCAATTTAGATCTTATAAATAAAAGTACTGATGCGCTTTTCCCAGCAGCTCGTAATTTGGAAGCAGGTTCTTCATGTATATATTTATTACATACCGCTCCTCTGGGTTTGACAACCCCTTTTATTTATAATGATCTGTACACTAGCCCTGGCGGCAACAATAAATATTTATGTGCCTGTGGCACTCTGTTCTCACTATGCCAGAAGTGTAAAAAAAAGAGATCTGATACTGTCAAAATCCACTTCAGTGATGGATGGTTACTTGATTCTGGAGCATCAGCGCATTTTACGTTCAACATCAATGACTTTGTTGAATTGAGTTATATAAAACCAATTCCAGTAAAAACTGCCAATGGATTCACGAAGATTCGTGCATCTGGAACAGTCCTGATCTCTCAACGTAAAAGAGTTATGAAATTATATCCGGTCTATTATATTCCCGATCTAAATCAACGACTCTTATCTGTTGGTCAATTCTTAAATGACAACATGTTTATGCGCGGTAACTCCGATCATATCACCATTTCGAGAAATACAACATTCTTGACTTTCTCAAAGCGTATACCGGAAGAAACGCTATACTATCTTCCACACAAATCGAAAATTGTCGCTTCTAAAGCCAATCTTTTGATTTATCTAATCAACTACGAGATTTTACATCGTCGTATAGGGCATCCCTCTCGTGATGTTCTAAAACATGTCCGACAACACACCCTTGGCACTCCTGAATTCATTATTCCGAAGGAACTTCCTTTGTGCAAAGGCTGTCTTGAAGGCAAAACTCCCAGACAGGCTTACCCTCCTAACGAACGACGTGCTACTCGTCCTTTCCAAATTATCCATACGGATTTACATGAATACCCCACGATATCCTACCACAAGTACAAGTATATAATCGTCTTCTTTGATGATTACACTTCAGATGCTTGGATACGTTTTCTTAAAGACAAAAAACAACCACTGACTGCCACTCGCCAGTTCCTTGCGATGGTAGAAACTCAATATAAGACGAAAGTCGAACAGTGGATGTCCGATATGGGTGGTGAATTCATCAAAGGCACCTATCGAGAAATGTTACTTGAAAAGGGTGTTAAAATCCTTAATAGTGCACCATACATTCATCAACAGAATGGTCGAGCTGAACGCTTTATACGCACTCTAATGGATAAGGCACTGGCAATGATGAAGTTAGCATGTCTACCTGAATCTTGGTGGGAATATGCTGTCCGTCATGGATTGTATGTCTATCGACGTACTCCCTTACGACGACACAAATGGATAACTCCATTTGAAATGCTTGAAAAGGAAAAACCGCGTATCGATCATTTACGAGTTTTTGGCTGCGGAGCTTATGTCTTTAAACCCGAGGAAACTCGAAAGAACAAACTCGCTTCCAAGTCAGAACTCATGACGTATCTTGGTGTAGCACCAGGACAATGTGGAAATCTTTTCATGCGTACAAACAATGCGGAATTTACATCCCCGCAAGCCGTGTTTGAGGAAGACTTCTTTCCTCGATGTAAAACTCAATCTCGTAATTCAAAACAACTACCTATCGAGTCATCGCAAGACGATGACACTCCTCCACTACAACCAATCCCTGACGATGATGATGAAGATTTTCATCATCGTCCTCCTCGCATCCCTTCAACAAGGAGACCTGATCAGCCTCGTGACGACGAACCTGAACAGGATCCACCGCCTTCGTCCCCGGATAGTGACTCTGAGCCTAGAAGAACGGTAACACCGCCGCCAGTGGAGACACCACCTCCTCAAGCACCTCGAAAGCCCAGAGCTCCTAGACAAAGACGGCCACCAACAGAACCAACGCGTCGAAGCGAGCGCACTGGTACTGTACCTAAACGATACGGGGATAAACACCCTGTAGAAGTTGAACGCGATCTTGAACCTCAAATCGCGGCTGATAAAAGAGCGGAAGCAAAAGCTAAAGCAGAGAGAGACGCTCGGAGAGAAAACCGACGTCAGCAAGCTGCAGAGCAACAGGTTCCCGGACCTAGTTCTGCATCCGGAAGCGCACCCCAGGGGGAGCAGCAAGCCGAGAGTGATGACTCTGCACGCCCTGAATCAGAAGAAATGGCAGAACCATGCCGTGAAGGGGGAGTATCTATAAATTTCTTGCTTATGCAGGCAATTGCTCCTGGAGAAATCGATTCCCACTTGCTTATTCAGAAAGTTACTTCGAAGAATGATGGGAATCAACCGAATGTTCGTAATATTCGCGAATGGACATTCAAAGATATTGCTCGCTTACCTATAGCTGAGCAAGAGGAATGGAAAGTCGCTTGCCGCAAAGAACTAGAGGCTCTTCGCAAGCGCGACACCTATGAATTGGTCAAAAGACCTAAAGATAGGAAAGTTATTAAAAACCGATGGGTCTTCGACATCAAAACTGATGGTCGTAAAAAGGCAAGACTCGTTGCAAAAGGTTTTTCACAGGTCGAAGGCATAGACTTTGATCAAATATATTCACCTGTTGTTCGATTCGAGACTGTGCGCTTAATCTTCGCTTTAGCTGCACTTAAGGGCTGGCACGTGTCCGGTGTCGATGTCCGATCAGCCTACTTATATGGCTTACTCGATGAAGAAATCTATATGGAACAACCGGAAGCCTTTAAAGTAAAAGGACAAGAGCATAAAGTCGTCCGGCTTCTTCGTGCTCTTTACGGACTCAAACAAGCAGGACTTGCGTGGTGGAAAAGTCTTGATAAGTCCATGGCGGAACTCGGTTTTAAACGAATCATTTCCGACGCCGGAATCTTCATTCACAAACGCTATGACGCCAACAATAATCTTATTGAAAATTCTATCGTCATTGCCGTAGTTTATGTGGATGACGCTCTATTCTGTGGAGCAAACAAAACCCTAGTCTTACGACTCAAAGGAGACTTTATGAAGAGATGGGAATGTAGGGATCTAGGCGATGCCAAAGAATTCCTTAGGATGAGGATTACCAGGAAAGGCAGCAAGATCTCTTTAGACCAGTGCGCTTATCTGGATAAAATCCTAGAGACTTATGGAATGCAAAACGCGAAAGCTTCTGCTACTCCATTACCTGGCAATTATCACCCTCTTCCTCTTCCAAATGACACTCCTGTCAATTATACTCTTCGTCAAAGTTATCAGGAGATAATCGGATCCTTACTCTACTTAATGTTAGGAACACGTCCTGACATTTCCTTTGCTGTCACAAAACTTGCGCAATTTGCTGCAAACCCCTCACAAGAACACTACAATAAGGCAAAAGACATTTGCCGTTATCTCGTTGGCACTAGGAAATATGCCCTTGTGTACAACGGTCGAGGGGGAGAAGGCTTATCAGCCTATACAGACTCTGATTGGGGATCAGATCCTGGAACTCGCAAATCTCAAACTGGCTTCTTTCTACAATTAGCCCAAGCACCATTTAGCTGGACGTCGAGACAACAAAAGACAGTTGCTCTATCTTCGACTGAAGCTGAATATATGGCACTTAGTGACTGCAGTCGACAAGTCTGTTGGTTCAAGACTCTTCTCAGTGAAATTGAATATCCTCTTCACGCTATTCCAATTTACGGTGACAACCAAGGATCAATTTTTATTGCATCAAACCCTGTCACGGATAAGCGAACGAAGCACATTGATATTCGATATCATTTTGTTCGAGAAAAAGTCATCGACAAGACAGTCAAGTTATTCTTCATTGAAGGAAATAATAACCCTGCAGATCTACTCACTAAAGCTCTTGATCGAGTAAAGTTTGAGAAGTTCAGGAAACAATTAGGACTTCAGTTTTATAATTGAAGAAATCGTATCGAAAACGTCGAGGCACTGGATCCCTTCCTTCCATGGCAGCTTACAGCGCCTACCTATGCTTACGCACACTACCGTGCTGCTTAGCAAGGGGGAGTGTTGAATTGGCGCATTCAGTTGCAGCCATCAACGTATTCTATGTAGAACAATAGTAGTAGTTATATATAGAACAATAAGATTATATAGACAATAAAAGTGTAGTACTACAATAGTGTACGAAACCAGCATTGTTCTATCCAGTACAATAGAATCTTATTGTTACACTAGTATTAGTTTACATGTATTTGTACCTCCTAAAAGGTATATAAGGACTTGTAGATAGTCCCCCAAATAACAAGTTTTACACTTAACCCACATTGCTCTACAAGCCTCTAACAAGCCTAACAAGCTAACTCTTATCCCCAGGTAAGTAGCGTAGTTGCCACTGCGTTTAGTAGTGTACAAGCTGTACCATGCCTGCTTAACACACCGGAGAACAGCGAGAGCAACGAAAGATGCAAATGAACCAAAGCAATATCTAAAACAATTCGACGAGTCGTAAAAAGGTCATCAAGATTCAAGACAATGATCATCAAGCAGCGCCACACCCCGAACACAGCCTCCGACTGGCGCTCGAGCGCTCAAGCGCTCAAGCTTTACCAATACAAAGCACTGACGCGTCAACGCGTCAACTCAGACTCCAGGAGGTTTCACGGCCACCATCGACACAGACGCACCAACCATGCGCGTTTTCCAGTAGTTCTGCCCATAGCAACACTGCACTGAGGTTTTCTTCTCCAAGACCTTTGTTATATTCGATCATGGCAACATAAACTAGGCTCTTCTCTATACTCTGGGCTTTCCTCGCCCTCGTCCTCGTCGCCGTCGCCAAACTCGCCATTGCTACCCGTAACCACATTCCAATTACTGTCATCAGGTGTCATGGACATTTTCTTTTCTTTTTTCGTGATTCAGGGCAGGTCTAGAGGGGTGTCATATACCGAGGGCGCTGGGAAGACGACGGATGAAGAAAACTTGAGGCGGAGGAGGAGGAGTGTATTATTCGGGCTAGGGGCGGAAGTGTACAACGACGGATACCAAAGGGTCAAAAACCTTATGGATCCCAACAACGCCAACGTACGTTCTTCTGCATGCTTTTCTACACGGCCCTCAACGTACCCTTTAGTCATCCTTTGCCAATATCGTCCACCTGTGGTGGTCATCTATCATCCTAAACGTAGTCCAAGCTGGTGAGTGATCGTTGCCTCATCCATCTCTTGGTCAACATGAACTCAATGTCTCATATACGTCAGGCTATCTTTACCTACTCTTTCTCTTCCCATTATTGCCAAATATTCCATGCTAGCACTTCTAATGGGCATAGGTGCGCCTTATCCAGTCACTCAATTGCTTTTCCTGTCATTTAACATGCGTCTCTAATAGGTCTTGATCACCCGTGTCAAGCCCACACAGTTCCTCCTCGCCTCTCCTCATCCCGTCAGTCTCGACAAACTAACTGCTGGTCAAATTGATATCACAGGAGCCCCTATCTACCTGCCTGCCCCTTTACGCTCAATTTCGGGACGGGAGTTGTAGCCTGAGTGATGTGCGTTGCGGTGTTTGGTTCGGTTTCTTGGTGGGAGCGTGACTTGCTTGCTGTGTCGAGGCAAGCTGAAGTTGTAAGGGAGGGACGGGGTTGCGTTGGAAATGAGAATGACCTATGAAGATTTGGGGGTGGAATAGACACCTCGCCTTGTCAATACCTCTTACCCTCATACCTCAACTCGTATCCTCATCGCGTCGCCAGAGTTTAGGGCATTCTTTGCGGGTTCGGTCCTGTGTCGCCGTGGCCATTCTGCCATTACTGGAAGCAGGCTGCTTCCAGCTAGTGTCTTATGCAGAGCAATGGATTGATGAGCGTGGGTAGAGCGGGGATTGGGCAATGGATGAAGCTGAGGCGCTGGTGGTGTGGTGAGTTTTCTTATCCTTTTTTTCATTCTTTCCATCCTTTCATCCTGATGCTTTTGACGACTGACCAATTTGCTTTCTAGATACGCGTAACATAGGACAGAAACTGCCCTCTGGTTTGACAAGTGGTCAACATGTAGACGCCCTGTCCCTCTTCGCATGTTGCGTTGGCCATCAACATCGTTGAAACTTGCCGAGGGATAGGTCTGTTTGAGCCAAGATTTCTTAGTTGTTAGCAAGGTACGTTGTCATTGGCACCGTTTCATCAGCCTTCTTCTGTCTCCTCTACATTTCGTCTACGCCCTTCCTCAATGTCGCCTTATCTGCTTTTCGATGCCTCTGTTTTCTATATATATTCTTTCTTCTGGGCGCTCGCTGACAAGTTCTACTTTCTTTCCAGCCTTGGCCCAACGTGTACAGGTACGCAGAGCCTAGTCATGAGAACTGAGTCGGGCAGTCACGACGCTGGGAATGGATTTGGGAGTGGAATCTTGAGCAACATTTGCGAGGTTTCCGTTACGCACACCGCATTATATTCGCCGTATTCTGAATACTCAATACATGACTATGGGGTATGGCCGCGAGCGGCGAGGGCCGAACCTTTTCCTGTTCTGAGCAATGATTCTGTGCTGTAGAAAGACTAGATTATTATACCAAGAAAAACATAGAATTTATTGGGCTTCTCCTCGTAAACCGGTAACATTTCAGCAACGAGATATCTTTTGAAGCAAAATACAAAGCAAAAAACATACAAAGTCTGCAAGCACTCTTTGGATGGTGATGATTATATCATATATACTGCAGCCTAACCCAGAAAGGTCAGCTCAACAGAACTCATGTGTGAAAAGCGACTTCTCACTTAAAGATTGAGTAATGCAGAAAAGAAGAATCCCTCTGGAAACAGTCTTCCTGAAAGTGGTGAGCAAAAGTTCAATGCCTAGATATCAATGTTACAATAACAAGTATAGAGACAATTCCAAGGACCTACCAAAGAATGACCCCTCGATTGCAAATTTCCATATAGAATCTTGAATGACAGTGATATATCAGAAGTTGTTAGAAAGGAGGATTGCATTCTGGGGCGTTTGCTGAACTACTGTGGAAATGACTGTGAGGTGCAGACTAGTGGCTGTTGGAATGACATGCTTTTGTCAGTCCCTTAAAATATCTGTCAGTGTGCTATATATGTGTCTCAGCTTTGTCACATAAGCTATCATATGAGGTTTGTTTGAACCGACATAAAGGCCTTATAACAAACTCAGACTCAGGAAAAGCAAAGTAGCTATCACGGTATGAGCGCATCGTGATGTTCATAGACAGCTGAACGTTTTGAAGCCTGAGCGCTGTTCGGCTCAGACTGCTTCTATGTCGAGTACATCATGATCTTGAAAGATTTCCCAACATTGCACTGTGATGATCAAAAGTTTCAATGACAATCGGTGTATATCTTCCTGGATCGACACCTCCGTGATCTAAGCTCAAGTTTTACCGGACCTGTCAATATATTCAAGGACGTCAGTCAACTGAGATGTTTTCCCAACTGCAGATCTTCTCCATTGACCATCGGTGAGCCAATCTCAACTCATGTTTCTATCCCCCTTAATGAATACTTATGATCTCAGCAGCCCCCGATTCAAGTCCAAGTCAGCACAATGATTCAGCTCAACTTTGGTGGTAGTCACTGATTAGGAAGGTCAAGTCTGCAAAGAGCTCCAATGTAGACTACGTCTGTACAGACTTTGAATCTACCCCACATATTACTAAATCCCGTCTCCATGGATCGAACGGCGGATGTCGACAATCACCGCCAGATCTGCAGCGGAGGACTGGTCAGTGGTTGGGGCCTGATTCATTGTCGACAGTTCGTAATGCCTCTCCGGACCAGTACCGACTTTAAGCGAGGAATCATCCGTGACACTCTAAGAAATCCATGAATCATCAGTCATATAATGGACTGCGGTGTATGCATACTCACAGTACTCTGTCCTCGCGAACCTAGGCCTCCAGAAGAAGATAAACGGAAGGGTGCAAATTTCATACCAGCCAAGCTAGCGTTGTTCTTGTGACGAGAACCGCTCTCAGTGGATACAAGTTCTGAACTGGAGACTACGAGATGCCTGCCACGAAAATATTCGCGAGCGTTGAGACTGTTGAGGTGGAATTCAAGTGAGAGAACATAGAAAGCTGCCAAATGACTCACGTCGCCAGGAAAGTGTTTATATACGCTGTATAAGTAAGGCAAGTCATGGAAAAGCCTGATATAAAGTCATAAAAAGGGACTTACTCTTGGGAGACATGAAGCCTAAGCCACCATATACTGCAGATTTGGGTAGGGCCAGGAACTACATGCCAGGCGCAGGGCAGTAAAGATCAGTCAGTCAGTTCCGTGGAAATAAGAAAAAGACAACTTACTGTCACTAGCTCAGAAACGGAGAGTAGCCTGAATTTAAGTTCGAAATAAAAATAACAAATGAGCATTGAAGGCGACTTGACGTTGAGGTGCACATACGTGGTGAGGAGGTTGGTATTGACCGTGAACAAGATAAACTTGGTAATGAGGTGATCACTCCTGCAGAAGGGATTGTTTCGGAACTGGCAGCCCGTCCTGGATAAGGACTCACCTCTTGACGCCTGATCTGGAATGATGAAGACTAAGGACTATGAAAATATCAACACTGACAAGGATATTCAAATTTAAAGCCCATACCTATTGCTCCGGTCACAAAGACATCATATGCTATCCTACTCGATGCTGATAGCTTGTACCCGAGCTTTCGAAATTGATAAGTTCAAAAGTAGCGGTGTTCAATGAGATTGCTCCCAACTTACGATATAACCAGGCGCGTTCCCAGTATCCAGGTGATGACTGTATCCAGAAATGGCCAAATCTGGGCGGGAAAGACAGTTATCAGTGGTCTTTGGAAGTGTGGCTGATAGGCAACTCACAAACAGAGCCACCTGGACTCGGCAGAACTGTATCAGACTGGCATATACTCATGGCAAATTAGAAAAAGCAGACTCTCACCAAAGCTGAATAACGCTAGAATGATCTAGAGTTTACATTCCATGTTAGGAAGAGTGATATCAACAATGGGTACACGAACGGTAAGTGAAACAAGGAATCCTCTGCTAATTTTATTCAACACGAAGCCCGAAAGGGCCCAAATACGCCAGGAAAGGAACCTGAAAGTCCATACAAAATCGTGAGCGCGTAAAATGATTCGAGGATACGGGCAAAGCCTCACAGTTGAATCATTAGGACCGTGCACAAAGCGCTGATTGACTGAGCCTATGGCGGAAACTTGAACTTCGAGAAATTGGTAGTTAAATGGCGTCAACTCACAAGGGTGAAGCTGTAAGATCAGCGAAGTTCATGAGTGAGCAACAGTGTAGGCGCAATGAATGATCACATACACGTCCCCGCTACCAGGCCCTCCAGATATCAAGGCAAGTGGATTCAAGTAATCCGTAATCAAGTAGCGGTAGATTCCCGCAGTCATCATCGCTTGATGCGTTGAATCCACCAGCTAGAGAAAGACAAACGTCGGAACATGCCAGAGCGATATCATGCCGTCATCGGTAGTACAGGATAACTTACACTGGGGGATAGGATCAGTAGGAGCATTAATGTGAAAAAAATCGGTAGACAGCTTACAAGACACTGATCACGAATACCTTGAGCCATTTACTATCCTTCTGAGCCCGTTGGGAGGTCCAATATAAGAACATTTGCAGGCAGCTAGCACCATAAAGGCTGCCAATGGAAATGGACTTGATGAGCGCAAGGTCATGGTTCGAATAGCCCCTTTAACGCACAGTGTAGAGAGAACGCAGCCAATAAATAGAGCCCCCAAGGTGTTGTCGAACGCTGGGAGATGAAGCCCAGGCAGCGGCACTGGGCCATTGAGGATAGCTTCTCCAGGCAAGGGCATCGTCCCGGGTGGTAGGAATGTCGCAGTGGCTGATAGGGACATATCGAAGGAACTTGGATGAAGGGGCAAAAGACACAGGATGAATGTGGGAGATTTTATACTGAAACGTGAGCCCTTGCATTGATAGTGGCACTCCGTAAAGTCTGTATTCGTTCGTCACGGTGTCTTTGGTTCTAGGGACCTGATCGAGTCGGACGAACTTACAGCCTCTTCTCGCACTTCTGTGTCGATTCAGTCAAAATTAGAGAAGATATAATAGGCTGGAGTGCGTCCGCAACCCACCATCACCAGATATACGCTCGATCACGTGACTGTCACCAATACAATGCGTGACTCTTTCCGCTCGTAGGAGATGAATCTCATACTGACCTCTCAGGATTATTTAGAGAACCCTTCCCGTGATCATCGTGGATGTCACATCTGTGATTTCGAAGGCGGATAGAGGATTGACAGTTCCGGGCTGTATCAGAGTAAGATGAGAGAGCAAAAGAGGCTGATTAGCTCTCGGGGAGCAAGAGATGAAGAATGAAACCCGAGGGTGCTGACTGCACAAGTTGGGAGAGCCATTGGAGGAGGAGGAGCCTATTACCTGCGCTAGGACCAAAGACTGATGATCCATGGGTCCAGGAAGCATCCCAATATAGATCTAGGTACATCATTGCTCCTGGGATGATAAGAGACCAATAAAGGCTGACTTTCTCTCGAGCAGTAAGAATGAAACCTCCCCAAAGGTGTTGACTGCACGAGTTGGGAGAGCCATTGGAGGTGGAGGAGGAATCTAGTACCCGGGCTGGGACTAAAAACTGATACACCAAGGGTCCAGGAAGCGTCCCGATGTAGGTCTAGGTACATCATTGTTCCTGGGATGATATGACCTGAGCAAGCCAAGCTCATGACTTCATAAGTCCAGGGTCGATCCGCCCCGATCACCACCGAGAATACAGGCAACTACATTGGAGTTACCAGTAACAATAGCATACGAAAAACACACCTGTGAAGCCCAACTAAGCGAACAAATATGATAGCTTAAACCCCCCTCCCCATAGCGCGTTAACTATTGGTTAATTCTAGAGGGACTTAAACCTTTTAGAGGGCTCTGGTAGCTGGGAGAACGGGTGGCGTTGTAGAGCAGGTCATGATGATGTCATGGTCGGGTTCGGGTCCCGTCCCTACGTCGGATCAGACGCTATCGGTTGCTCTGCTCGCTGTCCCGCCCTCCCGACAACGATGAGCACATATGTAGCTCAAATAAAATCATATAAAATCGGAAAAAATTGTATAGTACAGTAGAACATGAAATAAAGTATATCTAAAAATATACAACACGCTCCCACGTCGGGTCAGGCACTGTTGGTTGCTCCGCTTGTTGTCCCGCCCTCCTGACAACAGCGAGCACGTATGTAACTTTAAAAACACGTAGCAATTCGCAAAAAAATAATTTAAAATGGTACTCAGAATATGTAGGCCTTTTTCAAGTGAAATACACGGCTATTAATGATAGAAGACCTAAAAGACATTATTTCTCAATAAATACATAGTATAAAAGTGTACTTGTAGGAGAACAATTTATTGACACTGTAGTCTTGAGTATGTAAGATGAATTTATGTACTTAAAATACTATGATTGAAATGCATTTTCTTACAACTGTACAAGCTTTTCGATGGTCTGCGTTCTGAAGGACTTGCGAATTTGAAAGAACAAGCCAAGTAAGCGAAGCCAAGTAAGCAACAGAACCTACAAGTTTTTTGAAGACTGCTTTTTTCATACTTCGATCCAAGTATCTTGTAGCACTCTGAAAGCATTTTGTGCACTACAATAGATAGACTTGATATTTTTGCTCGAAATTCTACTAGAAGCTTGCAAGAACATTCCTAAGCCAATTCTGCAGCCATTTGAGCAGGACGTTGGGCTGGATACCTTGTCATCGTCGTTCTCATCGTTGAGAGGCTATTCCGGATATAAGGTCCGGAGCTCAGCAGCCAACCATTGCTTTCTCTTGGCTCTCTTACTCACACACATAGACAAGTTGATTCAAAAAATTCTGGCATTTCAAAATCATACAACTACAAATCTACTAAGTTTACATTTCCATTCCCTCAAGCACAGATTTCTTCTCATGTAACAAACATTTTCAATACTTCTTCTCCTCGACCAGCTTTCCGCTCCACTACCTTTTCCCATTCTTCTGGGGGACTGTTCGTGTGACCACTGTTCTCTAACCATCGCCATATACCACCAGCTGTATACTGCGTAATGCTGTAACAAGTCTCATTGTGCTGAACACCTACATTGGAATGAAGGAGTAGGGCAGAAGGAATGAGAATGGTACTTGAACCTGGAGGAAACTTGATGACGAGCTTGAGGTCCCAGAGGACCAAGTGGCCACTACACTTGTAATTGAAGTTGCTGAGCGCAGTAATTGCACACATACCGTGGGCAGTATTCTTCGCATTGGGAAAGACCCTTCATAAGATTTCATTGCTTCCAGGTTTTAGTGGGTCATTAGAACGAGGAGTTGGAGAGCTTTCAGCAGGGAGAAGATGTATATCTGCCAGGGACATTGCAGCAGTCTCTCAATATGAGGACGAGAGAGGTAGCGACGACAGTGACGACAGCAGAGACGAAGAGGAGGAGGGCTTGAGGGCTGCTGTCAGTATCATGAAGATTACGCATGATACTGATTAACAGACTTTGCTTTATACCTGTAATTGTATTTTATTACATGTTCTACTGTACTATACAAATTCTTTCTGATTTTATACGATTTTATCTGAGCTACATACGTGCTCGCTGTTGTTGGGAGGGCGGGACAACAAGCGGAGCAACCGATAGCGCCTGATCTGATGTAGGGGTGGCACCCAAACCCGATCATGACCTGCTCTACGACACCACCTGTTCTCCCAGCTGCCAGAGCCCTCTAAAAGGTTTAAGTCCCTCTAGAATTAACCAATAGTTAATGCGCTATGGGGAGGGGGGGTTTAAGCTATCATATTTGTTCGCTTAGTTGGGCTTCACAGGTGGAAAAACAGTTGATCTACATAGATATACATTGAGGAAGGGTTGAACCCCAGTGAAAATTTACACAGACGAGATCTGACTGTATGTCAAAATTTCTGAGTAGATACGAGTAGTACTGAGTTGTACAGATAGAATCTGATGGGGCAAGACCTTTCAGAAATCCTCGGCTTCAGTCAGATTGATGCTGAGCATATCTGAGAAATTTTGGGTCAGGCTCACCATCGAATGCTCTTATCAAGAGTGGTTTCATCAACAACATCTATAAGTATATCTAGCCTTCCTTGTCATCTCTCTTTTCTTTTTTTACAAAGTCCAAATTCGACGTCTTTATCCCGCCCTAAACCAGCTCTTCAAACTCCACAATATTTCAAGCTCTGCTTGTGTAATATGGATGACATGTCCTTTCTTCCCTTCCACCATTCTAGTGGTGCATTTCATGCACCAGTCCCCAACTCTGTTTTGAAGCAGCATCTTGTTTCCCTTTCATTTTCTCTCTCGCTACATTACTAATGCATTCGCACCTTTTCATGCTGCATATGTACATATCATAGCTGGTATAGTCAATTGACTGTTTAAAATTTTGTATAACTTAAAGCAAATGTCAAGGGTCAACATAAGACTTTGTATTGGTACAGACCAGAGTACTATAAGAAATAATGGTAAGTAAACTGATAAACTATTGGTACACTTGGCAGTAGAAAAATTTTCAGAGAAATGTCCAAAAGTCGAAGTACTTATTTCGTTTTCCCTGCAGCCCTGGTAGACCTTGCTTTCTTGGAAGGAGGAGGATCATTGTCTGAGTCAGTGGTAACTGACTGAGTAGTAGATCCAATAGCAGTCTCGGTAGATCCTCCACTGGTAGTCGAGTTGTCTCCAGAAATATTTGTCGTCTTAGACTGTTCTCCAATGGTGGAGGTGGAACCAACAGGTGAATCCCCTGTGACAGTATAAGCGAAACCAGAAGTGGTGGTGATGGACTTGCTTTTGTTGACAGTTGAAGAAGGAGATTGGGGTCCAAGCGAGGACCAAGGGAAACTGGTCGTGTCTCGGAAATGGGAGTGGGAGTGAAAGAAGGAATGCGACGGCATGAGAATAACGCATCGGATAGGGTTCTAGAAGGCTCAAAGACGTGAAAAGGCTCAAAGAATAAGAAAGGCTCAAAGAATAGGGGATCGAAAGGCTCGAAAGGCTCGGCTCAGGCTCAGTGGGGCTCAAAAGTGCGCAGAAGGAAAGATACAGATTTCTAGTACTAGTGTCTACTTATACTAATTTACTGCAAGGAATGCAATATAGCTATAAAAGTGTAAGTATCTACAAAGAGAAGCGAGTGACGATGTTGAGAAACAGATTGACAGTAAGTAATAGGGATAGGGGAATAGAATCAATGAGAAGCTGTCGGGGAAAGTAAGTCCGAGATAATTATAGAAATAGCCTGTTGCAAGTGCAAAGTCGGATTCACTTTTTGCCAATTGTCCCTTCTCTCTCCCAGTCGGTAAACCACCAGATGTAGAATACGACGCAGTAGGGGACTCCCAAGACCCTCAGTGCTTGCTCAAGGCACTGTGCGAAGGATGGGACGGACTGGGAGGGATCGGAGGTGACATCAGCTAGAAGTTAACCGGTTTGAGAAAGAAGAATCTTTAGTAAGTACGACGGTGAATGCGAATTGAAGGTAAGAAAGTATGGTAGACATGAAAGTGAAATAAAGTATTGATCTGACAGGAGGGACGTGCGTCCCTACCACACAGTGAGGGTGCGTTTGGGAGGAGAAGTCAGAATGGAGGGTGAAATGATGGCAGAAATGATAGCTGGATCAGGGGGTGAAAGGTTCTTGTAAAACTCGTCATAGAAGATCTCAAGTGCTGCTTGAGTTTCAGGCAGAACAAATAGGTCCATAAGAATGGTTTGGCCCTTATGGGAGTCAGGAAATTTAAATCTGGACAATTTGAGTGTTCAAGTTGCAAGTAGGGATATAGAAAAGGATAGAAAAGATATATTACTCACAGATTGCAGTAAAATCTCACTGCCACTTTTTTTGCTGGTGTTAAGCCTAGCCTTATATTCCAAAGGGTGGATTTTGTTACCCAAGCTGTCGATGAAGTTTGGAAGCTTGACTCGGATTGGGAGGAGAACATGGTTTTTGGCAGTGTTCTTGAACTTGCCATCATCATCAGGCATCTGAGACAAATACCAACACCCATCAGCTATGAAAACCATAGTCAGATATGGGTAAGAATATATCAAATGATGATTGCTACAAACCTGGCTTTGGTTCAAACTGCTGGCTGATAAAATCAAGCCCTTGGAGCTCTTCAGGACTAGCAGTATTGGCTGCTGTGACCATCGAAAAAAAAGAAAAGAAGATATAATGCAATACGCCTCATACCTTCTTGTCCATAATCATCCTCTTCATCATTGTTGACAGCAGCAAGAGCAGCAATTTGCTCAATGGTCAAAGGTGGGAGAACAGAACTGGAGTGAGCATTCTCCAATTCAAACAGAAAAGGAAGAAGCTGCCATTGGTGGGTAGTGTCTTTGAATCCATAGTAACTCACTGATAGAAGAGACATGTGAGATGACTGATGACAATGCAGGCAAAAGCTGATGACAATTACCTTGGCCTTTAGCTCCTGCAGAAAAGGTCTGATCCCAATTCAAACACATAATGGCCTTGGTCATCTCAAATTTGATGTTGGATTGCTTCATGATATGAGGTACAGTGGTGGGAAGAGCAGCCATGATAGTGAGTGGCTCAGCAGAGATCCTGCCTCAGCATTTCTTGATTTTATCAACATTATACTATAGGGTAAGTGAGGACATGAATGAAACAGTGAGCGAGTGAGTGAAAGTAACATACTGTGTCACCTGAGAGATTGAAGTACAGATTCAACCTATCCGCATTGTTGCCAGCCAAACAAGTACAGACCACAAAGGTGGCAAGTCTCATATTTCTGTTGATCTGGTAGGAGTCCTTTTTGTACATGTAAGGGACATACAGCTTCAGAGCTTTGGTTACGCCAGTTGCTGGAACAGAGTCAGGATGAGCAAGGACCAAGGCAACAGCTGCTGATTGGGGATCGAGATGGGCAATAGCATCAAGATTGAATGCTCTGGGTTACTTCACATCAACAAAAAGCAGATTAGAGGGAAGTAAAGTGAGACATACTAGTTGCCTGGACAGTTGTACCAGCATGGATGGTAGTGGGATTGGATAGGTTTGAACCAGTGGATTGGTTTGTGGAGGTGTTGACCATTTTGGTGTCCATGTCTGCAGTGGGAAGCAATGGGGAAGACATCACAACAAAGAAATGAGAAAAGTGAGATGAGAAACTAAGGAACTGAGAACTAAAGCCATATAAGCCTACAGTAGGTAGCATTGATATGGATGGAAATTGAAAAACGAGATCCAAAAGATGTCATTTTGAATTGAGAACAGGGTCCAGACTGCAGGAATTTGAAGGAATAGGGCCTGGAAACAAGGACAGGTGATGTCGAAATGAAGAAAGATGATAGGGAAAGATAGAGAAATGAAATAAAGAAAGCCTATCAAAAATTTGAAATCACAAGCTTTAGGCAGGCAAAATGCACCATGACATGAACATCAAAGCAAGTATAACATCTAGACCAACTTGTAGAGAAGAAGATGGGGGAAAGGATTGGTAAAAGGAGGAAAAGACCTGTCTGCCTTTGCGTATCTGCAGACAGACTTGGCATTTTGCAGATGCAGCGGGCGTGTCTGAACTTGCTAGTGTCTAGTTTTCTCAATGGCATGGGAGGCACAGGTTCTGAGTGTTGTCTCCTTCCATTGCCAGGTATTTTGAGTGGGTGACTGCAGAGCTGCATGGACAACTGCAGTTAGCAAAGGTTGCAGTGCCATAGACAGAGGAGGGGCAGAGAAAAAGAAAGAGGTAGAGGAAGGAGGAGTGGTCACAAGACAACTCACTTTTTACTTCAACAGACAACTGCTTCCTCACTACACATGCTATCCTCACCTGTCAAGTTGCTGAAAGCTGGTTGGTCAAAAGGACAAAACCAGTGATCCATACGAAAGGAACTCACCATAAGCATCATAACTGTATCATGTGTTCAGAGTACTGGGCACAGCAACGAGAGACTGAGCGTCGGAGAGCCAGGCAGAGTTGGAACAAGGCCAGTCCCCGACCAGAAACAAATGACCTCATGCAGAAATCTCTGTTTCAAATTTGAAACCCCCCTTGCCAGGACTGGCTGATCGATTGGTGGGACACATCGCTCTCCTCTCTTCAGTCAGAGTCAGGGATTTTCCCCTGCCCTCTCCTTCTCCCTTCTTTCCCTCCCACTCCCCACAATGCCTCTCACTTCTCTTCCTCAAGGTACTCTCATCTTTGACATTTCCTCCATAGTAGGCTAATGTGTGCAGGCTCCATTGTCCCTATCCACTGACATCACTGGACATTGCACCAGACACCATAACAACCTACCAGAATGCGTCAAATGCGTCAATGCCATGATAACTACTCTTCTTGAAGACAATTCTGTGTGAATATGAGGCAGGGCTCCTTGCTGGGTGAAGTTGTATGTGAGAAGAATGGATGGGTTGCTTGAAGGTAGTGAAGTGACTGCCAGGCCTGAGTTATAGACTGCTACAGGTGAGTACAGGATTGAGTAACACTGACACGCCTTTTGTCTCTACTTCAATCTCTGTTCTCTTTCTAGCTTCAATCTCAATAGACCTCTGAAGTTAATGCAGTTCGTCTCGTCTTTCATTCTTATTCCTGCTAAACACTAAGTTTGACTTAGGTATATTGAAACATGGCCAATGAGTGCAAGAACAATGCATGGTTTGTGCTCTTGATTATCACTGTTACCATTGCCATTCTGACTTGTCATTTTTAGAGTTCCCCTGTCCATCCTATTCAACATGCTCATATCCCTTCCTTCCTTTTCATTACTTCGTCTTTCTTGGTACCACTGTGGACTTGGTAACATTATTCAGTTTTGGCCTTATGGGCAGTAGTACTTCGTAGTAGGAAAATGTAGTGTCTATGTAGAACCTGATAATACAATTACCATTTTGCCTCAATCTGATCATCTCCAATGCTATCTGAGTGCTGTAACCAGTGCAATCCAGCCAGATCCAGCCAGATCCAGTCAGAATTGGTCAGGCTGCATGTAAAATTCTATGGCTACAGCTGACTGGAGCCAACTGGAGCTGACAAGGCCCACCATTTTGGTTGGGGTCGGATCCAGTCAGTTTCAGTCAGTTTAAGTCAGCTCTCATCTGTGTCATTTTTCACTGGGAACATTGAACCTTTATAGTGGAAAGTTGTATTGTCATATACACTGAGCATGTTGTTGTATTTTTGCCGTGATGGAAAAGGCAGGTTTCCACAAGACAATGCAGCAGGGGGGGCAACAGGATATTCAGCCTGACTGCAGCAAAGAACAGGTTCAGATAGGGACTGGATGCCTCTCAGGCCACCACACAGAAGCCAAAGACAAAGTAACAAGGCAAATAGATGGTATAGGTGAGTAAGCCAGTACTAGGCCAGAGTCTACATAGTACTGAGGACAATGCTGAGCAGTATGGATCAGAGGGACAGAAGTGGACAGACTGGAGACCTATCTACAAAGCCCTATAGTAAATATATGAAAGTACAAAGCTAGATCAGCAGGTACTAAGGGAAGCTATCATAGGATGATGATCAGGTGTCTAAGTGATGTCAATATGTGCCATAGAAGCAGATAAATGATGTATCAAAGAAGATAGAAGTCATAGGTACCAGGAGACGAGATCTAGAACAAAGGAAGTAGAAGGAATGTAGGATAGGGTCTGGAAGTGAAGGCAGGAAGAGATTCATGACAGTCACATCTCTGTATCCTCATAGTCAACCTCTGTCCTCGTTATCTTGACCTGGACTCTCTTCCTCCCAGCTGCCTTCATATGACTTTCAGGACCCTTGTAGCACCAATAGTTGTTTTGAGCACTACTGGCAAAAATTTAGTGACCTGCTGGTGAGTGGCATAGGAAGATGTGAGGGACATAAAAACTTCTAGTGGTCCAGTTGCATAGCAAACAAGCCAAAGAACAGCAGAAAGGAGGAAAGATGCCGGAGGGATGCTCACAGTTGTTTGGAAAGAAGGATTGGCACTTGTTCCCACAATTGACACTGGCCATGTCAGCTGAACTTCAGAAGGCACAATATTATGAGGCCCCTTTAAGGACTCATTTCTTACAAAATGTGTTTAGATTTATAATTTACACAAGTCTAATGGCTAGCTGGAGTGTAAACTCGAGTCCTACCTGCCCTACCCATACACCTATGATCTGAGTATGTCAGGGAGGTTGGGTCTGCTTGATCATGTTTCGATGAACTGGCGATCCCAGTGAGAACTTGATCCTCCCACTATCCATCTTGATTCAGCCTTCAGCCTTACCCCTTTTCCCTCATCCACTATTTATACGCTCGCCTATACTCTCTATCCTTCACTCATTCCAAGGTCATCAGCCTTGGACTCCTTTTACCTCCTTTTTTCATTTACCCTCCTGTTCCCGCCCTCTATTGTATTCTTTTTCCAGCAGTGGTAACTTTTCCCTTATGATGTGGATTTTTCCCAAAGTGGTTTTCATGCTCAAAGGGTTTTTAATGTCTCCCTACCTGACCATTCTTAGAGTACACTGTGTTACTATGTATCGAGCAGAGCGAAGGCGTAAGCAATTAGCACCGCGTTGCGGGTGTGGCTATGTGATACACCGGCCACTGCCGAAGTTTCTCACCAGCCACAGTTGAAACGCCCATCGGCGTCTCTTCCAGGCCTCGACATTGTCACGCGCTAGCGGTGGCCCACATTGCCCTTGTTATTGAGCTCTTCCAACATAAAAACGTGGGTTTAAAGAGATTTTGTTAACATAAGTATGCCCGGAGAGCACTCAGTATCTTGTAACCTGGAAAACCAAACGGACAAAAAAGCAAAGGAGTAAATCCTGGTTACCTCAGCAATATGAATGCCTTCGCGTAGCATATGAATAGTATCATTCTTCTGGAGAACGTGCTCATGATAGTACAAGTACATTACCCAACCACTTCCTCTCTCAATCTTTCTTTGACATACTTTACTGTTTACACATCAGTGCTCAAAACCCTAGACGAAATGAGCGCTAATCCAACTCGACATAACCTCAAATGACCCTTCTTTGGCAGCGACAGCCACGGGATCTGACTAAGTAAAAAGACCACACCAGTCAGATTCCGGCCCAGCTATACCATCATCAATCTGTATGCTGAAAAGTAAATACTCACTGCATTCGCACTAACAGCAAACCCATGTCCGACACCTGCCCACGCCATATGATTATACCCAGGAGCATAGCCAACCATAAGCTCATCAGTCTGTTCTGCCAAGGCTGGAGTGAATCCTGTATCAAATTCTCCTGAATTGATCTGGACAGGAACAGTCGAATTCGCTTTGACAAGGATGTAATCGTCTGGAATAGCCAGACTGGAAGGGTGAGCCATGGTTGCGACGGCTACAGTGTTGTTTTGGGTGAGACGAGTTGCGTAGAGACCTGGCAAGTAGAATGATCGGATGATGGATTAGCTGGATGCTGGGAATGAGCTAGACGGATAAAATAAAGACGTACCTCCAAAACAATAACCAGAAACACCAATCTGTTGGATGCCTTGAACTCTTAATGCGTCAAGGACAGCAAGGAGAGGTGGAGTCGTGATAGCTTCGGTGTGGTTGAGGTGCCATGCATCGTTAGCAATCTAGATATAAATATCAGGGTATATTCAGACGGCGTGGACTATTCATTAGACTAAGATTACTGACGCTACCGTCTTGAGGAAAAGGATCACCAAGAAAATAGTCTGGCATATACGTGGCAAATCCTGCTTTTGCCCAAGTGTCGGTCTGGGGGACATATAGAGTCATTAACGAGGAAAAACATCAAACCTGACGAAAGTAAATCACTTACCAGCAGCTGTGCACCAACATTCATAACAATTGTTTTCAGTAGTCAATCGACCATGGAGAAGTACACGTAATTACTAACGAAATTGTCTGTACTCCCAAATCCAAAAATATCCATGAGGATGACAACCGCTCGGGTTGGGTCAAAGGCTCCTTCGGGAGGGGTATTAATGTAGGTGTTGACTCCTGCAATAGTCGCATTGCGTCCTGTGGGTACGTCGCTAGATGTGTGGAATATATGGTCGGAAGGAGGTGCTTGAGGAACGATAACGGTACCCCTGACTACATTAAAGACAAGCGCAGATAGCAAGAACGATGTGAGTGTAGAGAGCATCCTGTGAGAAAGGTCTTGAAGAGTCCGACGGAATGCTTGGCTGGGTGGTTTATCCGCCTATATACGTAGCTCTAGATAATGACGTCCATGATGAACAATGCCGCGAGTACTAAAGTGCGAGATTAAGGTACTTACGTGCAGTTTCGAGAAAAACTTGGTCATCCGAGGCCCCCGAGTCCTTAATACAGGGCCTGCTTCTAGCGTAGCAGATAGGAGTATATGAGGGTCCGATGGAGTAGAACGAACATCACGAAAACCTACCTACCCATATACCCCGCAAACCACCCCCGCCATCTGGGTTCATGTCCTGCCATACTGCCAGAACATTATATCTTTTGTTCCAGGCTGGCCAGCCCATTTCCAGCCCATATCATCCGTTGTCAGATCCCTGTCATAATGACAACAAGTTGATCAGGGATAGCGGGGTTGGCCAGGAATGGGAAGGATTCTCATGGATGATGGAGCTGGTCAGGGGATTATCAAGGATGGCAAGGTATATATCAGGCTTCAGCTGGTGAAGGATATCTGGAATGGCAGAGAGTACACTGGGTAGAGAAGCATTTCCGTTGCCCTCGCATTCTCATTCAATGTCAGAATGAAAAACAAATATCTTTATTCAAGTATGTAAATACATAGCTACATAGATAGATAGTATACTACAACTACGAAAGAATATTAATAGAGCCGACACACCCAATCAATGTACTAACTCCCGAGTATACCATCGGTACATGGGTATATGCGCAATCTATAATTCGGAGTTGAATGAGATGGTTTGAATGATGAAAGAATCAATGGAGAACTCACCAAAGGTCTTGGATGACGGTCAACGGATATCTATGTGATGTCAAAGAAGGTCATGACGCTAGGCAAAGCTAAAGAAAGGCTCACCACAAGCTAGAAGCGCTGCGTTAAGCTAAGAACAACCAAGAAAGAGTTAAGATTGACATCGAGAGATAGATAGACGCCTATATAGTATGCGTAGCAGGCAAGAGCGAGCAACGGTTCTGATTGTTGAAGGCGGCCTAAGGTTGCAAATACAAGGTGACATAGTATGATCAGCTCTTGAAATTATGATAACAGATGATAATGGTCTGATATACTTGTAGAACTATTACAGGCGGGTATAAGCACTGGTCAGGTGGAATATGGGTTGGGCTGTTTTAGTAATGAAAATGTACTTACTCAGGTCACTCATGAGCATCCCCTTCCAGGCCGTGTGAGTGAGCATTGGAGACACCCAAGCGGCATTACGCCAAAAAGACCAAAATATCCGCTCGACGGATAGGTGCTAAGGTGACCGGATATCACTGCGGGCGGCGATGGGTCAGGCTTAAATCTCGAATTGTTCGCACGGTTTTTTCCCCGATAAAATTAGTCTTACTTGCCGTTGAAATGCCGAAACTTGTATCGTAAGTATTTGTGCCTGATTTGGTGTGAAAATCCTCAAAATTTTCTGACGCAGATTTGGCTCACATGCCCGGAAAGTATTCGCCACACCTTTTGCTGTATGAGAGAAAAACCGTGCGAACAATTCGAGATTTAAGCCTGCTCAAAAATGGGTTGCAAATACCCATCGCCGCCCGCAGTGTATGTGTGCGAAAATGAGATTTGAACGGGAACTGGCATATCCGTACTACAGACAAATGAACTATTGGCACCCATACATATCAGGAAGCCGGACTTATTGTCTTTCCGGACGCACATCCGCAACCATGTCCGGAGCCTCGATTTGAGGTCTTTGTACTTCTTTCAGTAGATTTGATAGGCAATGTGTCTGCTCACCCATCAAATGCACAGAAAGGCGTCCGGATATATTAACTTTTTGTTCATATATCTAGCTTACTGACACATAATCTATGGGGACTTCTATCTAGCTTCCAGATATACTTATCTCATTTTCGTACACCTATCCGTCGAGCAGATATTCCGGTCTTTTCAGCGTGCATGATATCATCCCAACAATGTCCGGCAGTTTGCATATACTTAGCTCCGCTACCACTCCTTCAAGCAAACTGCACTAACTCCCAGACCCAGAAGTTACCCATAAACTTTGTGCCTGTGGTACTTCGAGCATTCATGTACGACATATCTACCAATCCTTTATCATGGACTTGTGGTTAGTGAGCTGACTGAGCAGGGACACACCAGCTATTTCGATTGCAGGTCTTGATCGGATATATAAAAACTATGACTTGGAGGATGTTAGCTTTGAGGTAGTTATAAATACCTTTGCATCTTTACTGATCCCTGCTCCACCCAAGTAAAAAAGTCATCATGTCGAAACTTGTCGCTCTCGTAGGTCGACTCGGCTTGGTTTTCAAGTCCCATACTAGGTGGCGTTCCTGCTACTTGAACATGAGATTATTACTATTGAAATTACTTATATCTCAGGTTTTAACAATGAGGCCTTGGGCCTCAGGTTCCCGTGTGAGTTACGAGGCCGAAGAATGAGGCTGAGTTGTTTACACTGCGTTTCTGCGTGTGGCTGGGCAATTGCGTCCCCTTTGCCTGCCGCCGCTCTCTGCGTCCGGCAAATTTTCGATCCATGGTATTTTTGATCCATGGTCTTCAACGGCCGTCAGCGTTTAATGTGCCCCTTTTCCGCTTCATTTCCGACGGCGGACAGGGTCTAATGCGTCCCTGTCAATCTTTACTCTCTCTCTGTCTCATTCCACCATAAAGCTCTCTCGCCCACATTTCTCTGTTGGCTGCATCGTTCTCAGTTTGGTTCCGTATATACTAAGTTATGATTATTTCGACCGCAACCTCACCGATCCAGTGGGATTGAGCATTGGCATGCGCAGCCAGCTCAACTGCGCAGATTCCGCTCACCTATGGATTCTCTTCCATTCCGCTTCTAGTCTCGATTCCACGGCATTTTTCTTCAACCAGCCGATGTTCATCAACTCCTATAACGCAACTCAATCTACACTAGGTCATCTGTTCATTCCAGTCTGATTGCGAGAATCTTGTTCGCTATGGTCACTCTTTTGGAGTTTTCACTTGCGACGGTCACATCTCGGGTTTCTCTTTACCTTACACTTCTATTCTGGGTTTCGTCGACGGCTCTACGCCGCTTCATGATCACCACTCAACGTCTTTTTATCCTCACCGCTCAATGCTGCTTTATAATCACGACTCAATGTTGCTTTATAAATTCAACTCAATGTTGCTTTATGATTCCAACTCGCCACACAATTATCAGCGCCCAATGTCCTTAAATGAACATTTTGCTTCTATCTTCACGTCGTATATCAGCTATCAGGTAAAGCTTGTTCATTCAGTTGCTCAGATGCTTTTTATCATTATGACACGTTCTATGCTGGTATGCTCACTCATTCCCTTTCTCCGCGTATGTATCGTTCAGCTTTTCGTGTTAGATCTCGGTTCATTGCATCTGGAGACTTTATATTTCTTTCAAAGTCTTTCATTACTCACTCTAAGTATCAGGGTTATTACTTACTGCATACTGTCTTGAACCATGTTCTTCTGTCTGTTTATCAATTCACAGTCTGCATTCGAGATTCCTACACCGTTCATAGACTTACTAGCTACAGCTCATTTGTTATTGGCTCTGACACCACCTTCTTTTTACCCTTTCATGACAGTGTTACTTCAACGTGTTAGTTTGTCTACTTGTTGACATTACGATCACTTTTTTACAAGCACGATTTCGTGGTAAAACTCAACTCAATTGGTCTATGCAGTGATTATCACTCTTGCATTCTTGGTTCTTATCACAGCTCCTTGATGACTCGTTCTACTAGCTTTTCACTCCAAACATGCTTTTTATTTACTCCTTGTGTCAAAACCAGGATGACTATCATTACCATTCTCAATAAATATGTTATGAAAGCAATAGCCGGTATTGCACATTATCATTTGTGTCTACACACACTTGGTTTTCTGACACATTGCTACTCCAACCCTACCCATTTTGAGTCTGATGAATCGGTATATCGCCCCCTCTTTGGCGGCGGCACTTCACCAATCGAATCATATTCATTCCCATATTTAGAGCATTATCTACTTTTTCCTTGCCTGATATACAAGCCCTCTTCTACCCTTTATCAGATTCATAGCTTTTCGGATTCCATTTTGCGCTCGACGGACAGTCCACTCCTTGTATACACATCAATACCTTTGTCTGAATTATATTCATCTCTGCCGGTAAAGTCACTGAATAGCTGGCTAAGTATCATAATATTCCTTCTAAAAATGCTGCCAAATCTCATTTTCTCAGTCTATTTGAGACACATAAATGTGACCGGTATTGTGTGGAGCCTGTCACAATTTTTGAACCTGTTGACCATGTGCAAATTCAAACTGACATTTCGTTTCCTCCTCTGCCTCCATCAAATTCCTTGATTAAGAAAATTGTACAGGATTTGTGGGCTGATTTTTCACCAGACCAAGTAGAGGAAGATGGATGCGCGGTGCGCGGTCAGCTTAAGCCTACATCTGTACTTATTTCCCTTAAACAAGTAAAAAATCTCCTTGAAATTCCCTCTGCTCCAGGGGTTACACGCAAACCGAGGTATCAATATACTGACAAAATTGAAGAGATCAGTGGACCCATTATTGATGACGCTTGCTCAAAAGTACGTAGTGATTGTAGGGTTTCCATCCGGAATGGCAAAATACCTAGGATTTCTTTGGCAATGGCTTTTGGCTCGGTGCGATCCCTCCTCAGTTAAAGGACTTAGATTTTGTAGACAATTTATTAGTTCAAAAGGTTCGGACAAATTGCTGTTTTGTGCGAGTGTCTTCAGGGATGCAAAAGATGATCTCACATGTAATAGCTTTCGATTCTCCAGTCATGAAAGTTTATGATATTTTACCACCACCTCCAGAAGATCTTGATGAGGTATTAGCTATCATGTTTACAGGACCATGCAAGCCTACAGAGAAAGATTACAAGCATACGCCTATGCTTGTCAGACGTGAACAAGTATTCAAGGCTTTGACATGGCTCTGATTGAATCATCCTGCATATCAAAATGTACAAATATCTACAGACAATCTGAACAAATATCCTGAGGATACACCACCAGTTACTGTAGCGTACAAACATATGCAGTCAGAAGGTAATAGAACTCCTGAGGGTACAACTGTTCATGATCATGAGATGGAAATTGGCACTGAACAGGTGATATACCTTTTGTAGTGCATAGTATTACGGGGAATGACCTGCGAAATTCCTCCGTTGAATTTCAGAAGGCCAAAGCGTTGGCTCATTTAAAATCTCAAGGGAAGTTTCTTGCAGTTGGACATGGCGAAAAGAGCTCTTCTATGTTCAAAAACCCCCTGCTGTATCCTTCAATTTTCCCGTGGCTTTTCCCGTATGGTTTAGGTGGTATTGGCATGACTACTATCAACCGTTTCTGAAAAGAGTCATAAAAAATATGATATAGGTTATCCTGACCAACGATTTCAGACCGATCCGATTTCAATTTACGTCCGAAGATTGGAACGCGATCGGAACACGGCCCATGTACATGGAAGAGATCCCAGCAGGGAGCATCTGCTCTGTCGGGTATACGGCAGGGTATTATGGGTCGAGAGAAGAGACGCGGGCTTTGAATTTGAAGTTTGTGATCCTATTATCAGATCCAGTGAAGAAGGGGATGTAAATAATGGCTATGGGAGGACTTTCGTACGCAGAAGTTAACAAAATAAGATGTACTGGTTAAACTAAGTATTTGTATTGGGGTTTTTTAATACCAAGAAGTGTAATAAAATAATGTGTACATTGAAACTGGTACTACGACGGCCTCGTATTAGCCACGCTTCAGCGCTGGCCCACACCCACTTCATTGTGAGGAAGGTATCAAAGCTGTATACTTATAGCTCGATAGCCTTTAGGACCCCAGATATCCTTGATGCAGAAATTTTCGATGCAAAAGAAAGAGCAGCCAGAAGATACAAAAGCTTTGAATCCCGATAGCGTTACACCTTTGAGTACATATCTATCTGTCTATTCAGCCCAGTGGCAGTCCTATTACTAAGGGTTAACCAAGGTAATACCTCCATCAATACCCAGATTTTGCCCATTCACGAATTCGCCAGAATCAGAGGCCAAGAACGTTGCAGCAGTTCCTATCTCGGACGGCCTGTACATTCAATTTCCCAGGTGAAAGTCAGACGCTGTTCACGACGAAAGTCGAAAATCATAAAACGACTCGAAAACTCACCTTCCTATCCTAAGTAAAGGAGCTGGGTTGAAGATTCCCGGCGCAGGTTGGCTACCAAGTTGATTGATGTCCAGTCCCGCAGCAGCAGTCACCTCAGAGAGGAATATCCCGGGGAAATAGTGTTGACGCGGATAGGAATGTTTTGCAGAGCGAATTGCATAGCGAAGAGTTGAGTGAGGAGGTTGACGCCCGCTTTGCTCGCGGGGTAGGAGAACTACGAGAAGATGTTGTGAGCAGGTAACAGGGACAGCAATTAGACAGCGTTGAAGAGATAAATGCGTACTTACCCCACCTAATGAAAGTTTAACCGTTGCTGCAACACTGGAGATGTTGATAACACTAGAGGTTCCGTTTCTTGCTCGAGCACCTTTTTCGAGGAGGGAGACGAAACCCATCGTAACGAAATATGGAGCGGCAGTGTTGGTTCGGAAGACTCTGCCCCAATCTTCAAATGTGTCTTGAGTGAAGGCGGTTTCTCCGATTTTAGCGTCCTTGGGAGAATCCCTTCCCTTGAGGACGTCCAAGGGAGTTCCAATGATTCCGGCGCTATTGTGATAGACGTTAGTTAGATAAATCGTAAGTGCAGGCTACGAGCACAGATGTAACTGACTTGTTTACGAGAATGTCTAATTTCCCTTCAGCTTGGTCAATATATTTGATTGCATTCGAGATCGACTCTTTGTCAGAAACGTCCATTTGAAGGCTATAAGGACACAGTAAGTTGACGTCAGTGCTCGGTGTTCTGGATCTGTGAAAGAACGTATGGGACCAGTGCATGCTCGCTGGCGGTCTTCTCTAGCACTTGTAGACGCCTTCCTGTGATGTAGACCTTGGCTCCATTCTTGGAGAACTCCTTCGCAATCATCAATCTGCTAGTAATTCAGGTCAGATGAGGATCAAGACAAGAAAGAGAGAATTGAAGCAAGAGCTTACATTCCAGTTCCACCACCGGTAACGAGAGCGATTTTTCCTTGCAAGTTGATAGCGGACATGGTAGTTATTGTGGTGAAGAGAAAGTTGTTGTGTTTTCGATTTATTCTCTAGCTTTTATACGCCTCTCGTCTCTGTACACGCTCCAATACATGCATTAGTGGCAGAAAAGGAGTTTGTAAGCCTCTCACTGTGATAAAAATCTGCGTTCCATGACCTTGGTGTCAGTCTTGGCCATTATTAATATATTGGACACTGACAAAGATGTTCGATTGGCCTACGGTAACGGAGGCTGGCAATCTTACTAGCTCTTACTGAGTCATAGTCAATCTTCAGGAAGCCTTTAGGTTATCATTTAAGGTAGGGTTAGTACTCATGTTCATGTCTCCCCAACGTACTACTAAGCCTGACTGCCAAAAACCTGCATACTCTCTGATTGTTTTCTCCTAACCAGGAGTAACCACCGGTGGAACGTGCTTGGGTGAGGGTGTACTAGTAGGTGTCTCTTCCCGAGTATTCGCATCGTAAATGATTATATGCATCCCCTAAGCCCTTCATGATTGTTGAAAAAAGGTTGTGTTTCTCCTCGCATACTTGTGCCCATGACCACCAATATGCTGTTCAAAGTGCACTTTTATTCATGCACCCGTATTCATTCAAAGTTGACATCCGTTTTGAATGATTTCGTTCAATTTGCTGACATGGTCTCGGCTAGTGTTGTAGCAGTTCGGCTACGGTCCGCTCCGGCTCGGCTCTTGCAAAAAGCCGAAAAATCGACTCGACTCCGATGCGAGTCATTTAGAGCCGGTGCAAAATCGCTTATCTCAACGGCGCACAGGTGCGCCACCCCCGACTCCAGATAAGTAGTTCAGGCAGTCTCATATTATTCACAGATATGTTATATAACAAAGTAGTTGTACAGACATTCATCACAGAAATAAGTATTTTTACAGGTTTACGAGAAGCAGAAGATAGATGAGGAAGAGAAACGAGTAGTGTTACAGGTTTACAATTACAAGTCGACAACCTCAGGAAAAAAAAATGAGAAACGGAATGACGAAGTTAACAAAGTAGCTGAAGAGATGAAGTGAAGACAGTCAAACATCATTTACAATTTTTCGAAGCTCTGGTAGATGAAGAACAACCGGCACAAGTGTTTTTGGCAACCCCCTTCAATTTTTTAGACGGGGACGGAGCGCCATCGGAGTCGGAGTGACTGTCTTCAGTGTCGGAGCGAAGGTTGTCATTGTCTGAGCCATGAGGACGCTTGCACGGAGATGGAGGTGAGTTAGGGTAATCACGGAAAATGACGTTGTAGAATTTGTGAAGCTGTGCGGTAGTTGACGGAAGTTCATTTAGCATGGATATATTGAGGTGACCGGTTGGTGTACCGAAATCGGCACTAAAGTGAAGATCAGATGGGAGAATGAGGTATTAGGCTGAAACAACCTTACAATCGGACCCAAAAAAGGACGGCAAATTGTGTGCCCGGCATGAAGACGTTGTGATAGTCCGAAGGGTGGACTGTGACGCTGTCTGCATTGAGAATGTATGGGGTGATGACACGGATATTGGAGAGGTCATGTTCTTTGGCGAGAGACTCATATTTGCGTTGATTGTCATTCATTTGTGCGAGATACCAGAGATCGTGATCTGAAGAGGTGATGACAATTATCGTATCAGGTAAAGTAATGAAGGCAGAAAAAGTTGGCTCACCTGGTGGAGGCTGATGGCGTCATTCCATGAAGTCATGAAATTTTTGGAGAGCTACGAAGGTGTTATATGAGGATAATATGGGTGTTATAGAGCAATATGAACGTACCTGGAGGCTGTTGAGAAGTCAAACCTCGGTTCCTTGAGGCTAAAGCATTTGCAATGGCGCTTCTGTCAACGCGTGGAGCTTCCGCATGACTGAAGCCGGTGAAAAGAGGGTTCGTACTGAACAGCATGTCATATCGAGTGTCGCTTTTGTTTTGGCGCCAACCTGGGTAGCTTTCTGGAGAGTTTAAATGATGAGACAAGGAAAGAAGAAGTAGAGGTATCAAAGTTAACTCACAACGTTCCTGAGCAGACCTTTGCCAGCTTTCGCCCAAACTTCAGTCCAAGAAGCAGCAATGATAGTGGAGACGACGTTGTAGTAGAAAGCGAGGTTGTCGAAAATTTCGGAAATGATGGGATCTTGTTCGAACTGATGTCGTTTGGCGATCAGTTCACCAGCGAAACAAGCCCGCGTGCTCTGAAGGCGGCCAATGTCAATCTTTTGGGGAACGAAGAATGAGGTTAGAGGAGCTTCAAAAGGTAGAGAAGTATGACTTACTGAAGATGAGAATCCAGGAGGCAGTAGATTGAAGTAAGGAGCAAAGCCATTTCAAGAGCGCAAATGAAGTGGGTGTTGCTGTGATTACTTTTGTTGATGATTTCGCAGTGAGATTGGGACCAAGCAGATGTTGTAGTCAGACCATCCGGGTCGGTACAGTCAACAATCTGCCAAAAGAGAGGATGTTGGGAGACGAGATACATTGCAGCAATTGCTGGGGAGAGGTGGCTGAGAGATTCAAGGATCTCTGAAGGGTGAAAACGACCGTTAACGCAATGCAAATGAGAAGAGAAAGAGAAGAAACGTACCATTTTTGGCAGATGCAGAAGTTTTCGCAACCGGTACAGACACTGTGCGGATCGTTGGCTGAGTCAAGTCTGTCATGTCCATGTCGCAGTCACCAGCAGATGGAGGAGGGGAAGAAATTGTTGCTGGACAGAAATCGAAATGAAAACACTCATAAGGCGAAAAGTGAAACAAGGTATGAAAAAGAATGTCAAGTGTACAAGCTAAAGAGATGGAGACGGCGTGCAGATAACGCATTTTGAAAAATGATAAGAGCTAAGACAATTGTCAGAGAGCGGTAAAGTGAGAAAACGGATGAGAAGCCGCGCAGTAAATGCAAATTGTAGAGAACATGAGCAAGAACGGGAGAAAATAGAACAGAGAAAGAGATAAGCAGTAGTTGCAGGAATAGAGGTTGTTGTACTAGATATGGAGTGGGGTTGTGCAGACTTTGTCGTGAGGAAGCACACAGGATGTTGAGTGTGAGTAAAAGAAAACGATGCGCTGGCATTGGAAGAACCCGTTGGCAATATCAGCAAGCCGCAGGCAAACATGTCACAGCAAATGATCGTCATTTATCGAGCAGCTATTGCAGGTGCCATATTCATAGAGTTAACTGGCGTGGATGGGTGACAGAATAAGACGACGTGAAAAGGAGTAAGAAGATGTGATAGGAGTTAGATGTTAATAGTAGTGGCATGCGAGTACTGTGGTAGTGGTGTGGTAAAATTGAGTTGGACAGAGACTCAAGTACATGGACAAAAGGTTAAAGTAGGCGGTATAACAGGAGGTGGGGATAGGGCGACTGAGAACAGGAGATTGACTGCTCAGAAGGGAACAGAAAGCCTTGTCTTGATTGACCATCATATTTGTAAGTACTTCCAGTGGTAAAAATTGTGCAGGTGAAATGAGCAGAGCCCAAGTGAACTATACCACAGAGTTGGTAAACAATTGGAATGTGTTCAGCTATTTTGAGATCCTGTTTTATTTGGAAAACACTTTGGTAAGGTTCAGGGGGAAGTTCGATGAGTATGAATGGGAAAAGATGATCTATAGTACAAGTGTGAGAATGTAGTTCACATTCCGAAGATTGGGAGAAATGAGGACACAAAGTTAGAGAGCAGGATGGATTCAAATGATGTATTAGATGCGTGAACCAGTGCTGGACAGAGAGAGAAGTGCTTTGTGAATTATTATCTGCAAATGTTAACGTGTCGTTGGTGGGAACTAACAAAAAAGGTATTTTGATGTTGGCAAGGAAATCAATATTGTGTTTAGCACAGCGCAATGCCAAAAGGCATTGTTGAGTAGATGTGAAAGGCGTTGTAAATAATTCCATGATTGAAGAGCATGAAGCCATACGAGGACCATATCGGACAAAGTGATGAGGATCATAGTTTGTGAGATAGTTGCGTAAAGTTTCTCGCATATCATTCATCGTTTGCGTAGTGAGAGAAGAATGTTCGAGAATACGATTTTCAGTCAGTAGGTTTATTAACATTGATGAGTGAGTACTAACTGAAGACCATTTTTGTTTGAAACATTCTGTAGCATCTCAGAAGATATAAGTGAAAAGTGTGAGAGCAGTATCATATGCGCAAGACCAATTCTGATTGTCCCATACACAGCCAGGTAGCGGCGGCTGTGAAGGTAGATCAGACGTCATAAGAGATAGATTTGGTTGCGACGAGATCGTTGCTAGAGGTGTGAGATTTTGAAGTTGTGGCTCAGTGATACTGGATTTTTTGCAGTGCTGGACGTTATGTAGTTCAGTAGCGCTAGCGTTGTGGGATTGCTTTCGCTTGGCAGGAACAATTTTCTGATCAATATTGAAGGTGGCTTTAACATTGCTTGGTAAAAATTCACCTTCAATAACAGGAACGGGAACGGGATCGGAGGCAATGAAGTGCCATTCAACCATTGTGTTATGTTCTAGAGCTTCTAAACGTTCATACTCTATGCGCAGATCTCGAGGTAATTTAGGACTATTCAGATTCTCGAGAGTAACTTCGTCAAGAAGGAAAAGACCTGTTCGTTCAGTAGCTTGAGATGCAGACACATAGGCAGCAGCAGGACCATCGTTGAATGAACATAATACAACAGGTAAAGTCTGGCCTTGAGCAAAGTGACCAGTGACAGTGAAGGCAGGTTGAAGAGGGAGTTGCTTACGAAAACATTTCAATTTTCAAGGTTGACCAGTTTCATCTTTGATGGTGACAGTGAACATTGACGACTGCGGAAGTATTAGGAACCATTTTTCAGGTAAACCAGGAATACTGACTGAGCTATCAGGAAATTCAATTAAAGCGGCGGTGGCGTAAGTGTAGCCAGAATTGCATTTCTCAAATTGAATGTGTCATAAGTATCCAATAGATCCGTTGGTAACACCCAGCTCAGTACACAGATTGAATGATTTGAGTATGATCGGCATTCCGATGTAAAGCAAGACGGAACCTGGAAGAATCCGAGATTGTTGTGACGAAAAGTTCAGTTTGAGGAGCTTGGAACGCATATAGAAGCTAGGTTCTGCTGCATCCTTTACCGAGAATCTGATTTCGGATTCAAGATTGGAATTTTTGACGCCTATTTCCATTACTTCATCGTATGTGACACATTCAATCAGAGAAGGGCCATTAGGGGCACTACAGATTGCTTCAGTTTTACATTGATTCAGAACTTGTCGTTTCAAGTTTGTAGCAACAATGGCAGATGTATTGTAGTGTTCCAGCTGGTCCAGTACTAAACCTGTGATATGATCCCAGCTTTTGATTCGCCTCGAATTGAAAAGGTCTACGTCATCTTGTGTACATTCTCTGTTTCTCAAGCGTAGAACAGCGGCTCCATAATCGGGATCTTCAGCCATACGTTTTTGTTCACTGAGCGAGATGACGGTGGTGATAGTTTTCCAAGCCATACGACCCAATCACCTCTCAATTTCTGGTTGAGAAGATATACCCTGAGTCTTGATCGGCATATATAACGGACAACCGGCGACAGGTGGAAGCTGGTTGAAATCTCCAGCAGCAACTAAAAATATGCCGCCAAAATATTCGTCATGATTCTCTGTAGCAAAACGCAGAGCTGCGTCAATCTTTGCAAAAAGGCCCATATCAACCATTGAAACTTCATCCACGAAAAGTAGGACAACGTGTTTCCATTCAGCTTGCAGTTGTTCTCGTTTTTTGACGTTGATACAGACGGTATAATCTTCTTCTGATTCTCCGAGTTTACGGTTACCTTTCCCTTTCTCTTTGGATTTGATTTGTATTCCTAGACCCTTGTGGATGGTCATGCCATCAATCAGAGAAGCAGCTCGACCAGTGGGAGCAAGAAAACGTATCCGATGATCCATACCATATAATTTCATCACTTCTTGAACAGATTTGACAACATGAGTTTTCCCAGTGCCTCCAGGTCCAGTAAGAAACATGCATAAGGGGTTCTTGGCTAATTCTTCTGGGTCCTGAAATATGTATCGTTGTAAAAAACGAGAAGCAATGATATAAAAAGACTGATATTGTTTCTCATTTAGATAATTTTTGTCCGCTACATATTTCAGAACTTGAGAGGGCGTCATGGCTGTACTTGAAGCAGTTGTGAGTGGTTGAATCAGTTCAGCTTTTGGTATGATGGAGTCAAACCCAGAAGGTCGGTAAGTGCGAGCAGAATTGAGGTCAAACAAGGTGTTGGGACAGTTGTTAGGCGTGAGAACTTGAGAGGAAGGATTTGAAGCAGCGCGTCGAAGGGTGGCTTTATCTGAAGCTGCCTTTTTGTAGAGTGATGTCCAATTGTCAAGGTTCGTTTTGGAGAGACTAGGAAGTACCATTGAAGATCCCAAAGAGCTTGAGGAATTGATGTGGTGGTCAGAAGCAGGTGGCATGAGCCATTGACATGCGCGTAAATTTGTGATCAACGAATCGTGGTGTTGAAAGCCATAGCCAATGTCTGCAGTGCTAGATGTTATGTCTATATCATCTTCCTCAGATTAAAACATTTGTCGCATAAATCGTAAAATATGTGACATTTTTTTGGACTTGTCTGATTGCTTACGAATCCGTTCAGCGTCCCTTTCATCTTCACATTCGTGAATGGCTTCCCAGTTTGAAATTACATGCTGTGCAAATGAAGAGAATTGATAAGATTCAAAATCTTGATCAATAGATGAAACAATCAATGGCATTTGTGGACCAAAAGGTTTGAAATGTGCAAGCAAAAATAATTTATGTTCACTTGAACCAAAGCGTGGGACACCTTTTCCAATGATAATTGGTACTCGCTCTTTCCAGGGTTCAGAAGGAAAGTCATTTGAGATTAATACCAAATTATGTGTATTATGCAGAGGATGGGGTGGAAGAAATCGAAAATGGGCACGGATGTTGGAACGGTGGCTTTTCAACTCTCGCTTTCTCTCGACGGTCATGGAACGTGTGAAATCATAGAAGGAGATTTGCGAAAGTCGCTCGTCTCTGAGCCAATAGTTCAGTACTTGATTAGTTGTCTTGATGGAACCATGGTCATCAATTTGAACGTGTATACGGGGAGCTAGACAATCCACGTCATCAGCATCGTTGTTGATCTGGCGAGAAGGTAGAACATTTGCGTATTGATTTGAAACGAAATCGAGTAACAACGCAGATTGCAGTGGAGTAGTTGCGTGGGAGGGAAGAGTGTCATCCAGACCGCGAAGATACTGAGCAGCTTGCTGGGCGTGTATTCGTTGTTGTGAAGTAAGTTGGGAAATGCACTTTTGCAGTATCCGTTTGGTATCAGCTAGGAGAAAAGCTTCAGGATCTTTCTTGTGTAAATTCTCCAGAGAAGCCATAGCTTTTGACATCAATGACAGTATATCACCTGTGGATAAGGGATTTTTGGTAATGTAGTCGGTTATGTAGAACATTGCTGCTTTGGCGGCTTTGCCAGACAGTATGCATTTTAGATTGTGATTGTGACGGGTGAAGACGAGGATGATTGGGTTGTGGTAATTGACGTTGGGATCTCGAATCGGAAGATATATAGCGTTTGTGTCAGGTTCAAACTCGCATCTTGATTGGAGTTCATGTGGATTCCCAAATCTACAGGCCGAGCCAGGTGGTCTTCCTTTGAAACAAACGCCTTGGCAACGATGGCGTTGTACCTTTTCACCAAGCTTTTTGTGCTCATATTGGAAAGTATCATCCCAGTTACGTGCAATGTCTGGATCTGAATACTGATCAATCGAAGGCGGGACAGGAGATCTCTCTGCCCGGGGCTCAACATTTTTATCGTCGTAGTATTCAATATTGGGCAAATGATGCCAAATGAGACGATCGAAAAAGTTGCAAAATCTGCGTTCAAAGTCCGGATTATTGCGCATTTTTGTATGTATATCACTAGGGTTCATACCTCCAACAAGCCAAATCTCGAAGTGTCCGTGGAATTCTCCGCGTTCAGTCAATTCAAGTGTACCATAGAACGCTCTGAGTTTACCAAAAATACCTCCAGCTTCAGTAGATCTTCTTTTTTCAAAATCCCAGCCTAAAAGATGTTGAAACGCCATCTTGAATGAAAATTGGAAA
Organism: Tetrapyrgos nigripes; assembly: GCA_013368315.1. Taxonomy (NCBI): domain Eukaryota; kingdom Fungi; phylum Basidiomycota; class Agaricomycetes; order Agaricales; family Campanellaceae; genus Tetrapyrgos; species Tetrapyrgos nigripes. The sequence goes on along the minus strand of JAACJM010000277.1, from coordinate 61,932 downwards.
AAGTCTGCGCCTGCGACAGGATCACGAGCAAGCCGGCAAGTGCGCTCATATCTCGAAACCAGTTTGGGAAACATTTGGTTGAGATCAACGGAGGTATCACCATAAATGACTTGGAAACTTGGACTGTGTACTGCACAAGGATTGAACGTAAAAAATAGCTGAGGCAGACCAAAGTACGCAAAGTATGATTGAATTTCATTTCGAGTGTGTACTTTCGCTGATTGTGAACCTGGTATTCTTGCAGCAACAGCGTTGACCTTTTTCAGTAGCTGAAATATGACTTTGTCTTGAGAAGACATGGTTTGGAGGTATCCTTCCTTTTCAACTCTCTTAGCAAGTTTATCAAGACTTTCTGATGTCAGAGAATCGAAAGCGTTGGCAACAGAAGATAGGGATCGGCTAGAAGTAGTCAAATGGACGCAGAGATGAGCAGACCGTCGTTGCATGATACCAAAAACCACAAACAAAAAAGAATAGTGATATCGGATAGATCTGTCATTCAAATCCAATAAGTAGTTTGCATGGGTTTCAAAGGTTACAAACGGTTTACGATCACGATTTTCAAAACCTCCAGTACCGAAAGGAAACAAAGTGGGAAACATACCGCATATCAAATCTGGATTGTTGTATTCAGATACGAATGAGTAACTGTGGTGAATGGCAAGGTCAGGAACAGACCGATCGCGATTAGTATTGACATTCTGTAAAGCTGATGATACCATTGACCAAGCAGGAATCTTTGTACATTCGGGATCATGTACACCAAGATGTTCTAAAATGGCTTCTCGGTGCTCAGAATAAGCTTCCAACTGATTCTGATTGGCGTCAGGATCCAGGAAAGTGGCATTCGGATGTTCAGAAAAGCAAGACGATTCTTGATCGAAAATTGCTTGAGCGTCAGAGGTGTGATTGTAAATGATACGATCTTGTAGACCGGGTAAAATATCGTTCTCCGGATACATGTTCAAGGTAGCGGTGCAGGGAGGAGGAAGTTTGTGGTATAAACGGTTGTGCAGGAAAAGAAAATTCAACAATGTCCAAATAACTGATTTACGCACCATTAACTGCTTTATTTGTCGTAATTCTTGCAGTGTCAGTTTTTTGGGACCAACGAAGACCACACTAATCATGTTGTTAAGGTCGTTGGGAGTCCAAGGTAGAACATTGGCAGTGGAAACGGTATTCAGTTCAAAAGCACAAGCATTACCATGAAGTACACGCGGTTGGTCCTCTTCAAGTGAACCATAGAGACGCAAAACATGCACAGTAGTGTGATAGAGTGCACATACCATCTCTTCAGCCCAAGTGATGTTTAAATCTCGTAATACAAATGGCAATTCCCCTCTATACAAGTTATTCGCAAGTGACAGTGCTGGTAAACTGCTCTTCAAAAGGGAGGAGAGACACGAATGACATAAATACACTTTGACACCTTGGTCAGTAGAGAGCACACCTTTTTTCGAAAGCAACGCGCCATTCAATGAGGAGTCGGCATATGTAAAAGTATCTGGAGAAGCGTGAGACACGATGAAAGGATCAATCCGTTTCAAAAGTGTAAGACTAGGTATTGGCCTGAATGTTCAAAATCATCACAAGCACAGCATGCACAGCATTTGGCAGGGATATAGATAGTCTTCTGGCGGTAAGTAGATGCGCAGCTCAATATTGTAGAGATAGGTACCTCCTGGGGCCAGTGCTCTCTTTGTTCCAAGTAATCTAGCATATACATATCAGCTTGATCAAAAGTGGGAGCATGTAAATTTTGCAATTCAGCATCCGAAATACTACAATTGTCTTCACCATGTTCAAACAAGTTTTCAGTTACCGAGCCAAAGGTATGAGCAAGTACTTTGTGGATAACCGAAACTCGATCTTCAGACGCGAAGGAAGAACAAGGAGTACCAGGAAAGTAAAATAAAAAAACTTGAGCTAGATCATCATTTGATAGACTGGATAGCACCTTGAAGCGAGCGACAAAGAAACGAGATAGGATTTCCGACAAGACGTTTGATTGGCCTTGAAAATCTTGTGTATGAACGTGGTATTCAACGACGTCGTATTTCGTTCTGGTTTTGACTGGGATTGATGTAATAAATTCGGCTATAGAATCCAGAGACTCGAATGAACGCGCAATAACATGTGCATTGTCAGGATTGAGGAGCCAATGATCATGATCCTTAATCATTCCAGGTCGGATTGCACCATACAGCACCTTTTCACCAAAAATATGGTTGAAACCTGCTCCAAGCTTCTGGTCTACAAAGAGATAGTGTGCATGGTACTCGTGTTCAGCGATGGGCAACAGGGAAGTATCAGTAATAACGAGATTGTCAATAATGAAATTGGCTATCAATTCAGCTCGCACACGTTTGAGTAGCTTGTTCGGAGCATTGCAATCAATACGACGATGTATATGACATAGTTCGATCACAGACAGCCGTTGTAAAAATTGACTCAGCCTTTGAGCAGAAAGTGCAAGAAAGCAGGGGTTAGAAGCAGCTGCTTGACGAAGGGAATCACAAAGCGTCATTGGCGGGTACTAAACGAACTTTGGATACAGAGCGGAATGGTAAATATATCAAATGTTTACATAATGCTACAGAACTTCGAAGAACATTCGTCTAACGCACGGAGAAAAACGGACAAAGATGGGTGCAGGTGACCTCGATCGATGTTCCGAACTGTCGGGAGATCGAGCACTACACCAACACCTCTCAAACAGCAAATCAACGAATTATCAAGAAATATTGAGAGTTATACCACCAGGAGCTCTTTAGACAGCCATGAAATTGCACTGCAAACTGACAACAACTACTTGATTGTCGACGAAAGTTTGCGGAAAGGCATTATAAAAGAAGTGGCTTCCTACGGAGATCTCCGATAATATTCAAACTCCCCTCGGCTGAGGCGGCAGCTCCACTCGGTTGGACACTCCCTCTTCCTCCCTTCGGTCGGAGTCGGGGATGGCCAGGAGGTTGGGAGAAGGTGTACGGTGTATGGCCTCAAGGATAAATTAAGCTCTGAAAAAGCATGGCCCAGTCATCGGATAGCATATCTACCTTGTGAGTAAGTAGATATACCATTTCCAGGGAACTCGGGGTTAAATTGCCCATGGGAATATACCAAATATAGACAGAGCATACATCACAACATCCGACGTGTATAGAAATCCCAAGCCTACCCCGTTATGCCGACTTTACAGTAATCAAAGTTGTTGAATCTCACACACTGGCAGTAATTCCGTGAATAATGCCTCCCTTTTCTCTTCTAAGGTAAGTGCAAGCTCTTCCTATAAGTGGTAGGGGCCTAAGGGTCTCTGTCCCTTTCTGCCGTCCATGCGGTATCATCGCATGTTCCTACACCCCCTCATCATCCATCACCCCCATCAAAGTCCGTCAGTCGCTGTCCTTTGCTGTACTTACTACTTAGCTTATCCTCCAGCTATTGGGCCCCGAACATTGTCTCCCGCCTCCGCGCTGGCTGTATTGTCTCTCTCCATTTTTAGTACTACAGACATGACCAAGGTCCAATTCCGAATAACGACAATGGTTGTGCTAGGTGTGTAGTAGTCAACACACTAGTACAATGCGAATGCAGGACTTCATTGTTGAGGATGTATTTCACTTCGAATTAGACGGTACATACTTTTATATACATGTCCAATGCGTGTCACTGCTAGTACTACTGTCAGGTCGACGAACGGGCCCAGGTGTTAATTCCCGGTTTACCATTTAAGCGAAGGTTTCAACTTTCACCCAAAAGAAAGGCGTGCCGCGTGGTGATATTTTGATAGGGCGTGGTGATATTCTGATAGAGGCGTGCGCGTCGGTCATCCCGCCTATACACCGACATTGACCGCTTTCAAGAATAGAAGCTGAGATACATTTCCCCTTGCTCTATATATTTTATACATTGTTTGAGATACTTGAATGGATCTATTGGCAGGCCCACAACCCTTGGATAGTTTTTAATATGAAGATATGACTTATATATGCAGCTCCCAGACACCCAGAATTACAAGCTCCAATCGTTATATATACCTGATCTATCAATAATATTAAGACTCAGAGATCATTTGAGCATAGGATAAATTTGTCCCGCCTATGTCCTGCACCATAACGGACGCCCTTTGTATCTGATTTGCATGCACGATGTACAGCACAATGACCAAGCCAAAACAAAAGATCTAGACTTATGGCTCTAGAATATGACACTGGATACATATATGCATTGATTGGATGTGAAAGAATACACACCCTACCTCATCCGAGATATGTTCTGAACTTTGAGCATTTCGTGAACAAGGATCCATTGCAAAACTTGAACCCAAAGTATCATCCACTTGTGTACTTTACAAATCTCTTGAATAGCATGGTATACTGATGTTAACAAGATTATACATATCAGGGAGTACCCTGGTAAATTTTTTAGATTTATACAGAGGGTGACGATGGCTCTATTCGAGTACGAAGTGTCATTTTGGATGGAATTTTGGCTGTTTTTGAATCGTTGTCGCATGAGGAATGCTACACCGAAGAATTGGCAGACAAAAAAATTCAGCGGCTACATGGGATGTAGAAGTACATATTCCATGCCATCCGAGTTCTGCTGCAAGTGTTCCTTGCACATACCGAGGCGGTTCAATAAGCTGCGATTGTGGACAGTTACCGTGAGAATTTATCTCGGTTACAGCCGCACACCTTTGTTGCCATTCTCGAGGGCTTCTACGAGCACTTTGGACTGGAAGCAGATTAACGATACCTATGATATTTACATGTGGCTCACCGTAAGCACCATAACAAAAATGTTGGGGATCCACACAAGATTTATGTAAAAAAAGAGAAGCATACTCGTGGTCACGGAAAGTGACGGTCCCCCTATTTTTTGACCATATCTCTACAACGGCTGCGTCTTTTTGCTTCAAGCAAGTTGTAAAATCATTCAGTAGTAAAATAGAAACTTTTGATACCCAAGCTGAGATGCCCCAGCTAAGGAGTATATCTGTAGAGGGGTATTTCACAAACCCCCATTTTCCTACACCATGACACAATTTTTTCTCGCAAAATCAGACCACACCAGCAGAAAGAGCGGCATCGAAAACAGGGGATGAAATCCACACCCCAGTTGTTAGAATAAAATTGAGGGAGAACGTTGAAAAAGAAAACGCCATGAAATGGCCATTTTGCCGGATTTTTGCTGTTTTTGCATGTTTGAAGGCGTTTTCTTTTTCAACGTTCTCCCTCAATTTTATTCTGACAACTTGGGTGTGGATTCCATCCACCGTTTTTGATGCCGCTCTTTCCGCTGGTGTAGTCCGATTTTGCGAGAAAAAATTGTGTCATGGTGTAGCAAAATGGGGGTTTGTGAAATACCCCTCTACAGATATACTCCTTAGCTGGGGCATCTCAGCTTGGGTATCAAAAGCTTTATATTTTACTACTGAATGATTTTACAACTTGCTTGAAGCAAAAAGACACAGCCGTTGTAGAGATATGATCAAAAAATGGGGGGACCGTCACTTTCCGTGACCACGAGTACATATATTGCAAGTCGATATACACACGTTTATGAGTATCTAAGTCAATACATATGTCTCTGCGATATTAGCCGGGTCTTGCAAAGAGAAGGAACAATTACGCGCATAGCGGTCTGGCACAACGGGGAGTGAGGCATACAACATCAAGCATACGGGCGGGCAGAACTGACGTAAGTACACGAAGATATAAGCGAGGGGAGATATAGCCGAGGGGACAATGCGGCAGTCGAGTTGGAAACGTTCGTTGATCATAAACGACCATCTGGCCTCTATCTCTCCCCTCGTGAAGGCTACATTGTCCTTTCTTATCACCCTCTCGCATCTTAACTTCCAGATAAGGTATGCTGACTCTGCTATTAAGATTCTCCAGAGCCGTTCTTCTCCTGATTTTCTAGTGCCTGCTGGGGTTTGCAAGACGGCTAGACCTGCTCCTACTATTGTCCCTAGCGCAGGGCGTTCCCAATCCAGGGCTCGGTTCTTTCTCTCCCACAATTTCCCCGTCAACTCCCAGATTAACTCTTGTCCTAGGCTTGAGCAGCCTACTAGGATGTGGGTTATATCTTCTACCTTGTGGTCGTGGCTCTCGCTCTAACTTCCGGGGAATAACTCGGTCTGTCCCAGTGTGTGCCTGTCATGTATGCGTCGTTTGCAATCATCCATAGGAAATACCTGGTTTTCCTCTCAAGATCCTTAGAATGAATGGATTTCCATATGGTGCTATCGGTCGGTGCAATCCCGAAGAGGGACCGTGCTTGTGATTTTACCTGACCCAGGACATTGCTCGTTCTGGGCCTTTGTGGCGTCTTATCCGCCCTCAGTTGTCGTATTGTGTTATACGCCAATTTTTGGGTGAGTGCGTTTAGTTTTACACCGGTCACTTTTAGCTCAGGGGGGATCTCTAGGGCAATGGCATCCTCTCGGTCCTTGTCCGTCGCTGCCCCAGCCAGCGCGTCTGCCGCTTCATTTCCTGGGTGACCGTTGTGTCCTTTAACCCAAACAATACTGGTAGGTGCTTCCCTACGTCTGTAATTGGCTACCATGGCTCTAATAATATCCGCATTATTCACATTTGTATAGCCCGTATCTTCCATCTTCTTCAGGCTACTCGTCAGGTGTGATATTACATATTTTGAATCCGTTTCCAGTGTCATTGGTGTCGTGCGCTGTATTAACTCCGGCGCCATTTTTGCCGCCACAAGTTCAGCCGCTTGGTTTGATTGTGTGATGGGTACGTCTCCTACATGTTTTGGTAGTTTGATTGAACGATTCCCAGCGTTTTCTGGTCCTAGGTAGATTCCGGCTCCGGCTACGGCATTCTCCTGCCCGTTATCCACACAGGAACCATCTGTCGCAATTATTATCATGCGCTCATCGCTGTCGTGTTTGACTCGTCGAGCTAAAACGTCGTTGGTAGGTGTCCAATCCTGGTCAGTAAACACCCTAAAGATATCTGATAGAGTTCCAGCCGTAGTTATACGGTAATCGAAGTTGTCTGCATCTTCTGGTGCATTCATTTCCAAAAAGTCTCCTTCATGATCTTCTGGTTGGCTTTTCCTAGGATCCCATTTTGAGGGAAGGGTGTCCAGGAGCTCTTTTGCTCGAGACATACACTGATTAGGGTGAGTACAACCCATTTGTTGTCACAGGGCTGCGCAATCTCGGCATTGACATTGATCATTCAGACGATGTCTCCTCCGTTGTCCTGGCAGAGTAAGCAAGGGGGCTGCCAGGTCCATGGCCTCCCCTACTGTCTTCATTTTATGTTTTTTCATAAGGCATATGCTCACCATCGAGCCGGTGAGTCGCCTTATTTTGGGGTCTGCTTGAATGTGATGCCACATAGGCATTTCCTTCAGGATGTTTCGTTCAAAGGCGAGTCCTTCTATCCTAACTCCATATTTCTTTCCAATATTAATCATGTTTCGTAATTCTGGTACTTGTGTTGACCGTGGGCCTGTGCTTGTTACCCATGATTGTAGGAAGGTATTCTATTTGATGAACACAGGTATACCATTCTCCGTAGCAGGGGTATTCTTCGCTAGTAGGGAATCAGCTAGGGTAGCCCATAGGGGACGGTCTGGCCCAAAAGTCAAGTACCTCTTTAGCCACATCAATTCAATTGCTTCATTCCGTGCTGAGATATCCAACACCGCCCGTCCTCCATCCTTTATGTCCAGGTAAGTGGTGTCTTTATTGATTGGGTTCCTTTCTTTCTCTTCCCAAATATATTTGTTTATCCTTTTTGCCAGTCGTTTCTCAACTTCAGTCGGCATGCCTTGAACCTGAGTCAGGTATTGTGACATGCCTCCCGCAAACATTTGGACAATCAAATGTCGTCCTTCCATTGTGGGTGATCCTTTTGCCCATCTGTCTAGGACTCTGTCAATCTTTTCTATCACTGGAGCCCATATCTGGGTCGCTTTAATTTCATTTCCAAACCATGCTCCTAGGATTCGGATCGCTTCTCCTTCTCCAGCGATATGGAGATATGCAGGGAGTACATTCGAGTATGGACTGCTTCCATATTGAAGAGGGATTGTTCGCCTCGTTTCAATGACGGTACGTCTGTATTTCGCATTGCCTATTGGTATTATGGCGGTCTTATTAACGTTGAATTTCGCTGTGGACGCAGTACACCATTCGTCCAGTATCAACTGCAGATCCCTAAAATCGTCTGTCGCAGCAAGAAAGACTGTGGTGTCATCTGCAAACAGGTTGGCTATTAATCGTTTGGTCACCCCGGGGATCTTAAATCCTTGGAGGTCTGAATTCCTTAGCATTGCAGCCAGGGGTTCTATGGCGAGGTCGAAAATCAGGCATGACAGGGGGTCTCCCTGCCGGACCCCTCTAATTACTTTGTACGTATCACTCTTTACACCATTCACCATTACTGAGGTTCGAGCTGGTTTGTACAGGTTTTGTATTGTTGTGATGAATTCCGTTGGGAACTCAAATTTCTTCAATGTTTTCCATAAGTATTCATGATCTACCTTATCATACGCCTTCTCTTGGTCCAGGGAGACTATCATTCCGTTTTGGGCAGTCTGTTCTGCAGAGGCCATTACCATTCTGATCAGTTTTGTCTGATCACTTATCTGTCTTTCGGGGACAAAGCCCGCCTGGTTGTGGTGCAGAAGATCTGGTGCTACTTTGCCTAGCTTAGTAGCCAGGACTTTTGTGAATATCTTGTAATCCGTGTTGAGCAGTGTTATGGGCCTATAGTTTGCTATATTGCATTTATCATTCTTTTTATAAAGCGGGCACATCCATTCATCCGAAAAGTGAGTCTCTTCAATTATCCCATGTCTTGCAATATCATTAAAGGCTCTTGTCATTAGATTTACAATATCAAATGCAGGACAGCGTGCCTTTGCGTCCTCCAAATAGCGTGTGTAAATTGCCTTCCATAACTCATATGTCGCCCCATCAATTCCGGGAGACGTATAGTTTTTCGCATCTAACAGAGCTCTTACTACATCGCCTCTTTCGCACTTAACAGCTAGGTACATTTTCTGCTCTTCAGTTAGCTTAGTATTGAGATTACTCAGTACTTGTTCCGTTATCAGGTCCTTCCTTCTATGGTATTCCTCATTTGCTGGTTGTCCTTCTTTCTGAAGTCTTTCATGGTAATCTCGGGCATGTTTAACCATGCCTTCTGGGGTCGTTTCGAACCAACCATCCAGACCTTGTTCTTCTCGCCTCAGCGCGTAAATCACATCTCTCGGTTTGTTCTCTTTATTCAGGCTCGGCCAGTAATGGGATATCTGTTCTCCCTCAATACGATTTCGAGTTGCCGTTTCTTTTCTTGTGTCTTGGAACCATTTCCTTTCCAGAATCGTGATATCGGCAGATATCGTCGCCGATTGCTCCAGACATTCCCCTTCTGTAAGGGTGAGGTCGTTATCCACCTCAGACAGCTTCTCCTCTAATTCCTTAATTTGCTTTTCAGTTCTAGGTATTACAATACGTTGTCTCCTTCTGGCTTCAGCTAAGACGTCCGTCTTATACTTGAACCAGGTTAGCTGAGTGTTTTTATCAGTTGTACGCCCCACTCGCTCAATTTCTTCCAATTCCTTGTCTGCTTCATGACCTCGTTTCAGAGTGTATTGCATGAAGGTCTTATCCTTTAGTATGTGTCGTGGGATGGCCCATCTCCCTCTTCCCATTGTCGGGGCGTCCATATGTGATGCCAGTACTGAGACCATCCAATGGTCAGTGCCTGGTATTCCAGTTGGTTGGATCTTCCAATCCCGGGATGCGTTCAGGATTGCGTCTGTTGTATAGATCCGGTCGATTCTCGATTCAGAGCGTGCTGTTGTGAATGTAAAGGCCTTTCTGTCAGGGTACATATCTCTCCATCCGTCTCTCAGTTGAGTTAGCATTTTGAACTCATCCAGGGCATCTACTGCATCTTCCAGGTCGTCTCGGGCGGGTAGTCTATCTATCAGGCCTGCTTCTACCATATTCATATCGCCGGCCATTATATCCGGTTTCTTGCTCGGGTGTCAGTCAAAGTAGGTATGCAGTTCCTCCCAGAATTCTGCATTATCCTTACCATCCGTTGCAGTTACGTTTGGTGCATATACCACCAGGATCTTCAGGTTTCTCTCCCTGTGCCAGTGCATTTTAATCCACAGGGCTCTTCCGGGTATAATTTCTTTTTCCTCTAATACTCTAGCATCGACTAAGGTTTTATTTAGGACTATAGCAACCCCTCCCTTTCCCCGAGGGCATTCTGGGTTCGAGGAGCAGCGTATTGTAAGCCGTTTTGAGAATTTGTCCTCAACCTCCTGTCTTCTTTCCTCGTCCATGTGTGTTTCCTGTACCAATAGGACTCCTATCCGTTGTTCTCTTACAAACTGGTTTATATAGTTCCACTTATTATCTTTATTATCTAGGTTTTCAGATCCGTAACCTCTCATGTTCAGTGAGGCAACCTTAATTGCAGCTTTAGTCGCTGTTCTCCTTCCCGTTCTCAGTGCCATTCGTCGTGCCTGTCTTGGTTGATCTCTTGGCGGCGGGGGTGTAGGATTAGGAGGTGTTGACTGGTTCTGGGACGCGTTTCTCGAGCGGATTGCAGACTCGATCTGGTCAACAAACTGGGTTATACGGTCCATTGATTCATTTTGTAGTTCAAGTGTATCTCTTAGTTGTTCTTCAAGGCTTCTTAATAGAACTGGATTTCCTTCCTCTTGGTTGTTAGTTTGACTTTGTGTTCTCCTGGTGTTGGAGCTCTGAGGTAGTTGATCTCGAGGTCGTGAAGATACGTGATCAGCTCGAGGATATGTCTGGGCGGACTCCCCTAGCCGATTCGTTACATTCCCCAACACTTCCCTCCTACGTTCAGAGATACCGCTATTCCCCCCATTCCTTTCATTGAGGTCACAACTGGCGGAAGAGTTATTAACCCCTCCAGGAGTGGGAAGGCCCGAACAAGGTGTCCCGACTCGTGGTCGCGACTGAGAAAGATCAAAGGTATTCGCAGTTGGTTTTAGATTTCTGGGGCGCCAACCCACGCTTCCCGGAATCCACGGTCTTTAACCCGACGATAGGACAACTTAGGCCCTCGTGAAGGTGCACTACCCACCCTTACCTAGCCACCATAATAATAGGCTTATGGCCCGTTCGGGGTGAGCTTCTACATACTAAGCCCAGCGTGTGTCCACGCTGTTGTGAAGTACCCTTTCAACAGAGCACTTAATAATCATCCAGGCTTTCCTGTCCCACGTACGGTCAGTATATTTGGGCCCTTCAGAAGTTCTAGAGTTTGGTGTAACTATTCTTGATCCTACTCTCAAGTTTCTTGGATTTTCGATCAGGCACTGGGTTGTGCAGAGCACTTAAATTTGGGTAGGTACTTGTACATGTATCAGACACATATCAGACATATATTAAACGTTCGAGACTAAATTCAGGGGTCTATTGTTACACTATTGGCTTAGTTGCCACAGCCGCGACCTCTACCTCGGCCTCCTCGGCCACCTCTACCGCCTCTGGCTCCACCTCTAGCCTGTTGCGCAGTTTGATTATTGTTGGTGTTAGCCGTCGTGATCCATCCCTGGACATTCAGAAGGGGGCAGTGTCCTGTGGGGTGGTCAATGCTTCCACAACGTTGGCAGTCAAATACTCGCGCGATCGCCGTCCCAGTCCCATAAAGCGCCGTGTGGAATTGAATTGAACGAAGAAGGGTAATCCACTCAAGGTAGGACGGGATGATGAGAGTTGGCGGGTCAATGTAAATGTTCCAGTACAGGCGGGGGGTGCCTTGTTGCTGGCCCATGACCAGATAGTGCGCTCTCGTCGAGTTTAGCGTGGTTGTGAGAACCACATTGTGAGGCGTGTTAATAGCGAAAGCGTCACGATGAGTCATAACGAAATTGAGGAAGTTTTGGTTCTGCGACAGTTGGGTGATGACCTGCTGCCATACCTCGAAGTTGTGGACTTCAAGGTATGTGAAACCGCTCAACGTCATTGCGAAAGGATCTGGCATAGGCGGATGGAATGGGAGAGCCCGAAAAGAACCATGTGTGGTGTTTACCACTCCTCGGTTAATGATATCTTGGATCGTTGCAGGGTCAGGGCCAGTTACGAAGTAGCTATAGATTACCCTGCCGTTAAACATGGGATCTATTTCGGGTGGGGCTGCCGTCGGGGTGATCAGGTTGGGGTAGAGGTCGAGGTAAGAGTTGACGATCATCATGACCATGGCAATGTAGTCCATGGTTCGGTCGAAAGGTATCGCGATGAAACCACCACTTTGGGCATGTATAGTAGTCCATGCACCAACCTGTCATTGAGTGTGGCCGTCGAAGATGTTGCCCATGTGTAATCCTGCATACGGAGGATATCCTCCAACAGGGGGAAGGGCGACTACCCCAGGGTTGTGGCCATTCTGAGGATTTGGAGGATTCTGAAGGTTGTTCGGAGCGAAGTTGAAGTGGTACTGGGGAGGGTTCAGGGCAGGAGCGGGTGCAGGCACTGGAGCAGGTGCAGGCGCGGGTCCCTGAGTGGGTGCAGGTGCAGGAGCTTGGCCAGGAGCTGGCACTCCCTGCGGTGGAACTGGAGTTGGATTCGGAGTAGCATGAGTTTGAGTATGATTCGTTGTCTGAGGATGTGGGTTCTGCTGAGACGCAACTGGTGGGGCATCAGCTGCTTGCGCCTGACTACTAGGTTGGGTGTTAGGTGCAGATCCCGACAGCGTGGCACTCGGATGGGGGTTGCGTGAGAAGTGAAAGTCAGACATCGGGACATTTCGTCGCTGTGAGCCTCCTGAACCGGACGCCGCGGTGTTAGACCTACTCGGCTCGTCATCCATCCTTGCCCGTTTGGTACCTCTTGGGCCTGTTACAGGGTCAACTCTCACGCCAGTAGCACCAATGTCGGTGTCTACATCCATCCCCGTGTATGGGCATCGCGTGGTTTGGGAAGAATTCGGAGTGGCAGAGGTGTGCCAGAGGACGGGGGACGTTGATTGGTCGCTGGAGCCTCTTCCATAACCGCGTCGCTGCTAGGCTGGGTTTGAGAAGGGCCAGGAGTGGTAGAGGGGTCAGGCTGAGGTGCTTGTTCGCGACCTTTCCCTAGACAAAGAGATTCCGGACATGAAATTACGATTTCGAAATTATGGACAAGGAATACACACCCTTTTTCTTCCCGACCGTGGTGAAACCATCGTCGTCGGTAGTGTTCGTGTTCAGCACACTATCCGCTCCCCCGGGTGCATGCATAGAAGCGTGTACCCCTTCCATCGCTTCAGCAGCCCTCGGAAGAGGAGGAGACCCAGATCTAGGAGGAGACGAGGCACGAGAACCAGCGATATCTGCGTAAGAAGGACGACCTGGAGAGCCTGGGACTGAAGTAGTAGCCGAGGCAGCGTTAGCTTGCTGGGCAGCCTGAGGGGTGTCTGTTGGAGCAGACGCGTTCTGAGTGGGTCCCGCTTGGTTAGACGCCGCGTTGGTGGGCGGGATAGTGATGGTGATTGGAGTCGTTCTCGCACCAGGTTGACTGCCAGAGCCAGTGGTAGAGGGACGAGACTTGTTGTTCTTGGGAGGCATGATGGAATTGAAGTGTAGGGCAAGGAGTTCTTTGTCGAGTAAGTGAGGAGAGTGATAGAGTGCTTTGTGAGCTGGGGCTCATAGCCCTCTCGTCCAGGGTATATATCTTTCTGGAGACAAAGGAACTATCCCCCGGGAGGCTTTAGAGACCGGATACTGCGAGCAAGTCATAAAACTGTTTCGCGGAAGGGTGATTATAAAGGAGAGACAAAGAGTTGAATGGAAGTTATCGTGGTGGTGGTCGGAGTTTTGTCTTTGGAACGTACTGGAGTTCTCTGTAAGCAGTAACGAGGCTCCTGCCCAGACCCAGGTAATTCATTCCCAGTTTCTCTCCTTGGAGTTCGGCGAAGATATCGATAGGAAGGGAGGTAGCGGTGAACTACAGCTGCGGTCGGAGTCTAGTTATTTACCGGTTTTACTACGTGGTCAAAGTTCTTCCTATTCAGAGCCTAATTTTGCATTTGTACGCCTTCTTCTATTGAGTAGGTGACATCATTAGAGTGGGTGAGCAGAGCGTCGTTACACGCGTTCAAAGTGTACAAAGAGATTGTTTACGAGCCACTACCGAGTAATGGTACATTCTGAGCATTCTAGACGTGTAGGGTAGAACCATGGCGCCTCCTGTCCCTCTTTCCGATCTTTCCTCGGCCTCCTCGACGCGCCTTTCTTTGTCCTTCTATCTGAAATGCTTCTTCAGGTTGGTAGTTCTCCTCCTCATAGGCTCCTTTCTGGACGGTTCCGTTTTCAGGATAGAGGTTGGTTGTATTAAGGACGCGTGGGCAATCCTTCAGTTCAGTACAGTTCGTGACGGGTTCATCGTGTAGGACAGGTAGGGGGAAGTCGAGTATGTCTCGGATGATGTCGTTCATTAGGGGGAGTGGATCGATACCAGGGGTTATACCAGAGAAGATTCTGTTTGTTCGTTCACTGGTAGTCTTTGTCCCTCGTTAGATAGTTATATTAGGTACAAATAAGCCGTCAACGCACCACTCCAGTTCGTTTGCATGATGAGGTCTGAGAGAAAAGGAAAGATTCCGAGTTCTCTGTGTCTTCCCAACTGTCCAGCGAAATCCCAGGAGTGGGGTGTTCGTGTTCTATATCAGCCATGATGTGCTTCAGTGATGGGTAGCCAGAATGAGGAGTTGTGATACCTGATTGACGTTCTTTTTAGACTTTTAGTCCGTAGATATCGACTCGGTTGATGAGGTGATAGGCCTAGGGTTTCGGAACTGTGATTAGGGTGACTCGTAGAAGATGGGTGGCATTAATAATTCTGGTGGGTGGTACCGACCGTCGTGGTCTGGGGCTTGTGGCCAGTATCCTGGTGGACACTGAGGCAGTTGGTATTCCCAAGGACAGGCTTTCGAGATCGTCGCACACTGGTATGCCGTGCTGCATTCTCAAGATGGCCTAGACGTCCAAGCTCTTGCCCCTCGTCCTGTTACTAGGGCGTGGGAAAACTGGTGCCAGGTGGTGGTACGAGTTCAAGAGGCCTCCCTCTATCCATCCCTCTCGTACTTCAGAGACCATTATGCGCTTCTTGCACTCAATAATTTTCTGCTCATTAATGTCAACTCTAACTGACTCTGAGCTGGAGCCAAGCCGCGGCTCAAAAACCGGCTCGGCTCGTCGGCTAGCCGGAGTCGAGCCGGACCGCTTACAACACTAGTCTCGGCTAATGATCACATGATTGCATGACTCAAGCATGACAGACGCATCTAATTCCACTCACCTTGGGCGGCAATGCATATTTGGAAAGATCTCTTGGACAAACATAAATGACGAATTTATGCTCAGCGCCGAAGCTACTCCATATGGCTGTTCGGCCTCAAATTGGTCCCATGTGGAGTAGACCCGGGCGAGCAAAAATGGCACTGAAAAATCCGAAATTTAAGTTTGCACAGAGATCTTTGGAAATATGCAACGCCGCCCAAGGTGACTGTCCCTAGACATTTGCCTTCTGGAAAGGGTATTACTGTGGTTAAATTCATTCTTTTTCAGGCTTATACTCAAGCTTATTATGTAGAGATTGTGTAAAAATAACTTCCCAATGATATGAAGAAATTAGTCCCATATAAAACTAAAAAAAGTCGAAAAATGGTTGCAGCCACAGCTGGAAAAATGCCTGCCTATCAACCACATCATTTCTAGAGATCCTGTAAGGGCTTTGAATCTCTTTCTATGTATCTTGAACAATATAGTAATGCTGTTTTCAGCATGGTAATATCACCTAGTACATATATACTAAATTCGGATCGTTCCTACGACACGGACGGCAACTATATGGACCGGCACCGCTACGGCAAGACCAACGACATGGCAAGGGGCGTCTCACAAGCAACTTTGTTTGCGACGCATTCTGCTCCATTTCTAGTGAACTGCAGGGGGTATCCCCCAGGTATTTTTGGCCAGACCCGTACCCCTACCCGTGAAAACCCTTACTCGTCAGAAGGGTACGGGTACGGGTTTGTACCCCTGGCGGGTAACCCGTCAGTTCATAAGTATATATATAATGTAACTATCTAAATCCAACTACTCGCTATGGAATATTATTTTTTGAAGGTGGGATACATCAGTTTTGCTTTGTTCAAGCATTCAGCCACAGTGATCAAGGCTTTCCGGTGTGTGAACAGCGACCGTGTCACTTACCCATATTTGGATAATACCACATGGCGCAGCGGCAGACCTGTCGTGGTGGCAAAATACTATTATTGAACTATGTACTAAAGAATTACACAGAACGTACTCAAAGTAGTGAATATATTGAGGTAAACTACGGGTACAAAATTTTGGATGGCGGGTACGGCGAGTCTGTAAGGGTCAGCACCGGTTTTGTAATCCATACCCGTACCCTTACCTGCGAGACCCCTACCCGCGACCTCCCACGACCCCCCAAACCCCTGCTTTTCGCTATCCATTTCTGTCCCTCATCTCTCGCCTATGTGTTTCGGTCTGACTTCAGTCACATAAAATATTTTTTCAAGCCATTCTTATGGCAGTGACCCCTCCTTTTAGTAGACCTAATTATCTACATGGGCGTCTTTCTATCCCCCTCAAACCAGCTAGTACTTCTTGCTAACTGGCTCTGATACACATATCTCGCAGGTATAAAATTTCTTTGATCAGCTAAGATTACAAGGTAAGTCTCAAGAACACTGGATCATTTTTTAAAGACTAGACTTTACAACAGTCTAATCATCGCGTACGTACTCTCGTAGTCCCATTCTTTTCTTCTCCTCACTGCTCTGTGCCACAGGACCCTCAGAGTGTCCCTATGTCTCTGGGGCTCAGTCTCTATGACCTCAGTCTGAATTGTGACCCCTTTTTTCTCTTCTTCTCCACAAATTTCATATGCTTTTACTTTTTCCTTTGTATCCTGATATGACTACACGTCGTACACCCCTGTAAAATTGCGATGATTATAATAAAACCACTTACTTGCATCTGACCTGAAGAGGCTATCCGCATAAGACTCCTTGGTCAGAACTAGCTGAAGAACGGAGCTGTGGCTCCAGGTTAGTCATATTAAATCATGAGTGAACAATGGAAAGCTTGAACCTTGATTCCGAGTAATGGCACTCTCAGAGACTTTCGGAAACCTGTTCCCAAGGAAATGAATAATGTGGCACCCAAAGAATGAAGAACAATTGAAAGACAAGCTCAGGGAAACTCGACAGAGAGAAAGAAGAATAGAAATGGATGTGCCTGAGGCTCCAAGCCTGCTGCCACACTTACCAAATTGGAGTCAGACCATACAACACCTTTCCGCAGTAATATGTATATTCAAATCATACTAATTCATTCAACATGTATATAAGGACTGTAGATGTAGATATGTAGACAGAGAACCCTGCCCCCATCTTCGGGTGACAACAGAGAATCCTTTGTGGATATCTTAAAGAGTTTCAATTGAATTTCATTCTATCCATCTACCTTCGAGACCCCTCTAGAGAGTGTTTGATCTTCAACTTATGAATACTTATCATTCGAGACCCCTTCGAACTTAAGGAGGCTTATAGAGTGTATTATTGATTTTCTATCTACTACACTCAGTAGCCCTATCAATCCTCATCCTTTTCTTACTGTCAAATTTCATCATTGCTTTCCATTTCCACTGACTGGAGTTACCTCTATAGATATCTGTCACCATAGCAAAAGACTCATCTAAATCTTCTTTCCTTCATTTTAATTCATTCTCGTGTCTATTGATAGAGATTGTCATATATTTTTTTGCCCAACCCACCCACCTCGAGTCCTCAACCCTAGTACTCTATTGTATCATGGTGTCTGTTTTTCTTTTCTTTTCTCCATTTCTTTCTCGTGGTTACATAGTGTGGTGTAGAGCACACTTGGCTCCAACAGTAGATGTAGACGCAGTAACAGTAGACAGAGACAATAAGAAACTAGTCCCAAGATGAAGTTAATATTAAGTGGAAATGAGAGATAAATGAGATGCTCACCTAGTCCCAAGACAAAGAGGTCAAGATGGGGACTAGGGAGCTACTACTCTAAGTTTATATACACAGAACAGAAGAAAAGATAGTAACTGAGCAAAGTGAAGAAAGGAATCAGAGAACTGTTCAGAACAATCAAAGTACAGCCTATTTTCCCTGTAAGAGATGTATCATGAAAAGATGAACAAAAGATGAACAAGCTGTGCATAGTGTCCTGTAAGAGATGTATCATAAAAAGATGAACAAATGATGAAACAGGGGATGGTAGCTGTGTGTAGATGATCAAGGAAACATGAACAGAAGATAGGGCAACAGATGAACAAAACAATGATCAAGAAAAGAAACAGAAAATGAACAAAAATACCCTGAAATAATACTGTCATAACACATAGCATGTAACTAGGCACTACTTGACTCAACCAAACCATTACAAGGCTGAATGAAATGAGGCTGAGTTCTTTACACTCAGTTTCCGCATGTGGCAGTGCATATTCATCCTGTCTCTTCCCATGCTGTTGTTTCTGGTTTCCTCCCTGTATTTATTAACATGATCAAACAATGATGTTATCTCAATATCTTTGCAACCGGTTACTAAAGTTTCTCTCACTTCGTTCTCTTTTTTCTTCATCTTGTCCTTTTGTATCACTTTCCTTTCTCTTTTGATCTTTTTCATTTTTCTTTATTTTCTGTCTCTTGATCTCTCATCTTCTTATTCATCGCTTGCTTTCCTTTTCCCCCCTCTCTTCTCTCTCTCTTCTCTCTTTCTTCTTCTTCATCTCTTGCTGGTTGGAGACATATTTGGCCCTCAGGCAAAAGGGCAAGAGTTTGAATACATAGCACATGTCTTTTAGACTGCTTTCTTCCTTTGACCCTCATCATGAAGTTTTCTCGCACATTCATCATTTCCTTCTTGGCCTGGAGTTTGTCTGGCTGCCAAATGCCTCAGTATGACTACAACGACTCAATGTTGTACTGTGAATATGACTCAGACACCCCATGCTGTACAATAATGGCTCAATGTCAGGCAGTGCGATGCCTTACTATGATTGTAAATGTTGCTATGAGAATGGATCAATGCTGGATAACTCAATTCCATACTATGGTTTCAAAACAGAAATGTACTGTTACCATGCTTCTGACACAATGTTATATGGAAACCCTCCTTATGCATCATCTTTTGGGAATTATTCTCTATATAACAACTTCGCCTCAACCTTGTATGGCTTAGTATTCCAATGTCACATCTCTCTTTTATTACTTTACGTCGTAAGTCGAGTCTTCAGCAAGTAGAGCCTGAGTACCAGTGACGCTTTTAGCAATACTGATAAGTAACATTAATTGTCTATAGCCTCAGCAGGCCTTCTCCCCCTGTATTCTGAAATGCTGACTTCAATAAAGCATTCAGTCAAACGTTCCTCACATTTGCCACATCTGATGATCTGGATCCCAACGACAAATTTGATGAGACTATTGTCCCTGAATGGCCTCTCTGGAACCTCAACAATGCAACAGAAATGCTATTCAATAGAACTGAGGATTTTGAGCCTCTGATTAAAGTCATCAATACAGATGAAGGATTGCTGGACAGATGTAGGTGAGTGCTCAGTGTATTATCTACTGCATGAGACTGGTGTTTTCTCATTCATTTGAACTTTGCTAGAGGTTTTGGAGGAATGTCACTGCAGAAACCAATCAATGTATCAGGAATGTGTATGGATCCCAGCCTGGGTAAAACACTCCTCCTCCTCCTCTCAGTAGTATTTAGATTGACCTTTTGGATTCTTAATACTTGCGCTCAAATCATCCTCAAATTCCAATGTAAATCCAATTGCTTCAATTCTTCTTCCATGATGGTAAGTAGATTGATGGTTAGTAGACTGACAGGAATCCTTTTACAAGTTGCCTATATAATGCATTGTCTGCCACTGGACTCTGGTGTAACCTCTCAAAATTTGGCCAGAATCATACTTATTTCCTTTATTTATAAATAACCAAACCATCTCGATCCCTAGGCCCAACCTAGGTTTTGTTGTCAGTTGAACCTTCCAAGCAAAGTAAGTTTACTTATTAAATAGTACATTCGAGGAGTGATCTGTCACAGTCAGACTCATTGTCATAGCCATAGTTAAGGTAGTCCATACCTCAGCCAGCATGAATCTGAGTATCATGGGAATATAGAATACCAAGATTTCCTCAAGATTTTCTTACTGAATCTTTATCTGGTAGAAGCCAGTACTGAAGATTTGGTAGTGCTCATTAGTGCTCACCACACACTCCCTAAGTTCCTTTGGGCCTCATCATTGCCACATGCAGTGGTGGCCCACATCTCCTTCATTAGCAGGAGTGTCACTGCTTCAGGACACCCTGTGTTGGCCTGATCCATGTCTGACTACACCCCAATGTGAAAAGCAATATGATTAGTGTCAAATCATATCAGGGAGCAATTATTGACATGGGGCAACAAGTAGAAAACATTTTATGCCACCAAGAACCTGGTGTGAATAAATGAAAATTTTAACCATCTGTAGAGCTGTAAAACAGTCATAAAATACAAAGCCATACCCAGCCTCCTACCCAGGTGGTTGGTTGCTATGTCACTTAATGTGACTCGCAAACCTTACTCAAATATTGCCTGGCACATTTCAGAGTGTGTAATGTTATAGCCTCTCTGCAGGGGCTGTCACAGAATTGAGTGGGCCTAACAAATGCTTTAGCAAGATGTTGACTGTGGGTGATTTGGGTAAATTCTGGACTTAAATAAAGTGTTTTATTCATGAAAATACTGATACAATATATTTAATGGCATTTTATAGCATACACTGTCTCATGGAGCAGACAACACTGCAAAAAAGGATAAAAGATGCACATAACCTGCAACTACAACATTGTACTTTCCATGAGTACAAATTAGAACAGGACCTGGTATTTTGGGGTGTAGGAGTTGCTCGCAGCAGCAATAGTCAGCGTCCCTGATGCACTCGGAGTCATAAACATTGCAAGCCAACAGTTCAAGTGGCTCTACACCACCAATCTGCCAGGACATGAGGCAGATCATTTCATAGCCACAGCTGCAGGATGTATATGGAAGATGTAGACTTTAGATCCAAATGATGTCAAATAGATGTCTTCACTGCCATGTAGTGTGCAGGTTCCACTGAGCTCCTTGGATTGTTTGCCTGATGTTTCTGGGATGTCATCTCACTATACCTCCTAGACACATCCTTCTATTTGTTTGTCCCTTTTTACTTGCAAAGGTATTCCCACTCACAGATTTCTTCACTTGTACTGGCCACTCAGGATGACCTTGGCTTTGCTGCTACTGGGACTTTTGGCATGCAAATACTCACCACATGCCCTGCATCTCCTGTCAACACTGAAGGTGCCTCACTAGCAAGTACATCCACACTGGGAGCTGGAGATGTCGAAGACTTGAAGCAAGGAATAAACCATTTGCAACAGAGTGTTGCACTAATGGTGTGTCTTCATTTTCTTTAAACTGAATAGAGGCTGAATGGTTAT
Source organism: Tetrapyrgos nigripes (assembly GCA_013368315.1). Classification (NCBI taxonomy): domain Eukaryota; kingdom Fungi; phylum Basidiomycota; class Agaricomycetes; order Agaricales; family Campanellaceae; genus Tetrapyrgos; species Tetrapyrgos nigripes. Next base: position 40,372 of record JAACJM010000277.1, on the reverse strand, counting down.
CAATGTAACAGCATCATCTTGCCCTTGACCTGTCCACTGGTATTGGGGCCTCAAGCTTTGAAGCCCTCAATGACTGGGAGCTTGTGTCTGAGCTACAAGACTTGCTGCTACCTGAACCACCAAAAATTGTTGCTTGTGATGCTAAACTTTCTGTCACAGAGCTTTTCTTAAGTCACAATGAACTTTCTCACATTGCCCTTAAGTCAACTTAAATTTATCTTAAGTCTGTTGTACTACCAAGAATGTACTACTCAGAATTTATACACATTGTTAGGGCTGCAAGAAAAACTTAAGTCCCATCATAAGTCCTAAGTCCCATCATAAGTCCATTATAAGTCCATAGCATAATAAATGTGTAAGATGCAACAAAATCACAAACTTAAGTACTGTTCGTGCTTAAGGGACTTAAGTCCACCCCTCAAGTCAGGGGGTCAAGAAAAGGAGGATGGGCGACACACTGTTAAAGCATGTTGATGGTTGTGTAATGCTATCAAAGAAAAATAACACCATCAGTCATACAGTATAGAAAGTTGAGAAAGGTGAGTAAGACAAGGCAAACTCACTAGTCATTCTCTGTTTATATCTGAGCTTCACTAGAGGGCAGTGAGCACTATATACATGTAAGGTACAGGTGCGAGGGGGAAAAAGGAAACAGGAAGATAAAAAGTGGGAAGAAGTCAGTCAGCATTGTTTGATGTCCAAGTCACCTCCATCTGCAACAAGAAAAGGAAAAGAAAAGAACACTGAAGCTGACACCCATACCCAAAACCAAAACCAAAACCAAACCCCAATGTAAAGAAAGACAGAAAAAAAGAAGGATGAAGAAAGAAACTCATAGACTCACATCCCCACCCAAACACCCCTCCAACCTAGACACTCTAAACTGTACGTTCTCATCAATCTCAGACATTGCTTCTAAATATGCTCACACAAACAGGGAGATCCATGTTGAGGTGATGGTTGCTTGGGTTTGGACTGCTCAGAGAGCTTGAGGGGGTCAGAGATTGGTCGCCTGTGGAGAGGGTGTCACAATTTAAATGGGGAAACAAAGAGAGTAAGTAGTAGAGATGATGTGACAATGTGCAAAGAAGGAAACCCAATGACGAGCAAAGAAAAGAAAGGTCATCAGCATTCTTGTTGTGTCTTGAACTCAAATGTACACACAAAAGAAAAAAGAAAAGAAGTATTACTCACCACCAAGCCCATTCTGTCCAGGTATCAGACTCCTCTACCCTTAAACATCCCCAGACTCACCTCACACAAGCCTCCTTGACACCGAAACAATGTTGGAATTTTGTATTGACTTATACTTACAATGAATGATCATATCTTTCTCTCCACTTCATTAGTATACATGATCCACTTATATCTGCATATACACCACCTACTTTCTGTTCTACTCCATACTTACATCGTCTCTTACATCGTTGACTCTGAACTGATATCAAACATTACATCATAGTATCTGCTTTTCTCCACTGTGTTATATTTATGGACTCACATAGCCACAGTAGCTAACAGTATAAATACTTAGTAGTTCACTGTCTATACCAACAGAGCCACAGTAGTATTTGTCACCTCACTTGTTTAACAAGTGTCCTCATATTCATTTATTCTCATAAACAAGCGAGATGAAAAAGGGCAGGTTTGATGAAACCTGACATCAATGACAGTGAGAGAGATGCCTTCCTCAATAACATGGGTATGCACAGTTCAGATTAGGTCTTGAGGGAGGTTGTTGAAATGGTGGCAGTTGCAGTTAAAGAGGCAATCAATGTTCCGTGTCACTGTGACAAAAGTAGACATGTCAAGTCACGTTTGGTCTCATGGTCACACACATTTTTGTGCCAGTTTCAATTTGAACTTGAAGCCAACCATTGTGCAACTACCATCACCACCATCCTGTACGGCAGCAATGATGACAACTGTGCTCTATCTGTGAGGTTCAGGATCAAGGTGTGTCTATCATTTCATATAATTGTTTTTTTCATACTAACATCCACTGTTTCTCTCTAGACCTTAGCACCATGCTTCTTCATCATTATTGCTATCATTATAATCTAATACTCTCTGAGCTGTTACACATCATGCCACCTAGGAAGCTTACTCAGAAGTACACCACTACCACTCTGAAGACATCGATGGCTGGGTCAATGACTCCTGCACAGAGTTGCATTGCCCAAAAGCATGCTGCAATGGGCGATGGGTGTAGATGGTACAGTTTCTAAGTCTTATCTAACTTCTAGGAGGCTTGTGTATAAAGTTAATGCCCATTGTTTTTCCCTAGATCTCAGCTTGTTATCTTGAATTTTCTACTCTTTATCATCATTCTAATCCTCCAATCACCACTATGCCACCTACCCCTCACAAGTCCACTCAGAACGCGACCGCCACTGTGACAAAGTCCTCTTTCAACCATCACCTTGCCACTGCCACTGCCAGCTCCAACCATTATGTTACTATGGGCATAGATATTGTTCTAAGTCTAGGAACATCAACCTCAACCACACTGACTCTTCTCACCAGCTGAAGAGTTTGAGAGAGGTTCCAAAGTTCCCCAGACTTAAGTCATCCCGGGATGACTTAAGACTTAATCTCCCAATCTTTACCCTTCATTGTGAGTCTTTCTCAACTCAAATTCCAAAATTCACTGGACTTATGTCAGCTTCATTACTCAAGAGTGTGTATCTATCTATCCTCAGGTAAGTTACACTTTAGATTAATCTTGGAGTCCAGTAAACTTAAGTTGTTCCTGAAGACTTAATCCCCTAATCATTACCCTTCATCATTTTCTTGACTCAGATTCCAAAGTTCATGAGACTGAAGTCTACTTCATTCCTCAAGAGTGTGTATCTGTCCTCAGGTAAGTTACACTTTAGATCAATCTTGCAGTCCAGTGAACTTAAGTTGACTTAGTCTAGGACACACATTGGCATATCCTAATAGCAGAACAGGCTGAGGGTGAGTCAACTGAACTAAACTTAAGTTGACTGGGTTGAGGACACAGGTCCACATTAGCCTCACTTCAAATGGTGGAACTTGAGGTGACTTGAGGAAACTTAAGTCCTATGTATTTTATTGTGAACAATAGCTAGTACAGCAGAATTTAAGACAACTTTAAGTTGACTTTAAGCCAATGCGAGAAAGTCACTTCGACTTAAAAAAACCTGATATAGTTACGGGTCTGAGTATGATGAAGATGAGCCAGTGGGTTTCCTTTGTCAATGTCTTTGTTGCTGTATCTAACATACTGTCAAAAACCAAAACCTAACCTTGGCTTCCTTATGGCACCTCCCCAAAGGTGTGATGTGGACTGGTACTCACATTGTTTGGATGTTTATTTTGGAGTTCATGATGGGCTTTCAGCTGTGTGACATCATGAAGTTTCTTTGGACCATCATTTAGTTCGGATGGAGGTTCAGCAGGAAAAGCTTCATCTCGAGATAGCAGGGTACAGGGCAGACTTACAGAGGGATCACCAGTGTAGAGAGAGATTGGCATGGGCTGCCATGGAGCTGAATAAGAGACTCTGCCATACAGAGTTCAATAGGTTGTAATTACAAGGAGCTAGCTATGTTAATTGACTTCCTTTGCTTTCTTATTCCTTTTGCATGTTGCTTGAGCCTTTGCTTTTGTCAGTTGCTGTTCCTCCTGCCCTGACACCTGTAACATTGCAGATAACTCCCTGTGAGATGCCTCCCAGTCACTGTCCAAGGGGTATAGAGGCACTGGAGCAACGAGTTCCTGAGGAAGTACCTCATGGATCAGGTGGGCATTATGGAGTGCATGCACATTCAAATGTAATGATTGTTGTCAGAATGGATGATATGTCATTCCTGTTGGTCAGTGTCTATCCGTTCTTGGTGAATATGCTGTGAGCTAAAACCGATTTCACAGGCGCCGGAAATGCAGTCATGTTGGGTGTTGAAATCAAACATCATGTGCTAACCAGGAGTCAGCCTATTGTAAGCTTGGTGTTGTGTGGAGAATACTTACTTTCAGTGAGATGACAGTGTGTTTCTTGGCCTTCAGCAGGACTGGCATGTTGAAATGCTCAATCACAAGGAGCATGTTTTCAGGAAGAGTTGGTTCATTTTCTTTGGCAATAATCATGAGTATCTGACCTGGGTGGTAGGACCCATAAAAAGTGTTAGAATCTGTAAATAATGTAATTTAGTACTTGTATCTGTGTAAACTGACAATGATGACTGTAATAACTGAGCCACAGTGTGTTTGCACTCAAGTAACAACATTTATGCAGCTTCAAGGTCATGCTCAGCATCTTCTGAGTACTGCTATTTTGGTGAGAGCACGCTGTGGCAACCAATACAGCAACTCAGGTCACTAGATCCTCTATCAAAAAGGTCAAAAGGTCATCAAAGCCAGTCATACCAACACCCGAGGTCCAGAGGTCTGGACTGGGTCAGCCCTCCTCCTCAGCCTCTGACCTTCAACCTGGACCTCCAGGTCTGGGTCAGGTCTTACATCAGTACGGGTGTCAATCTTGCATGAATATGGGTGAATAAAAGTGCACTTTGACCAGCATACACCAAACCACCCAGTGAAAACAACGAGAAGGATTTGAAGAAGTGAGATGGTGTACATTCTTCATGAAAGAGTTGTGGGCCAGCGCCCAGGCATGGCGAGTACAAGGCCAGAAGGTAATGTTGAAAATACAAGAAATGAAAATAAAATGAATCATGTAGGTTTTCTAACTTGTGAAGAGGATGAAAAAAGGCAGTGAGAGTTGTGGCCTGGAGCTTAATAATAGGGGCAAGTGATGGAAAAAGACGGACGGGGAAAATCGGGAGGCTTTAAACATAGCCACACGCAGAAACCGAGTGTAGAAAACTCATTTTATCTGGCCTCATAATACATCGCGTGGCGCGAACGCAATTTGCCGGCAGTAGGCGCGGCCGCCTGTTGCGTCGGAACTAATATTTCTTTCCATCGGATCACACCAGGACAAAGCTAAAAACACAGCCCCACGGATCACTCCGGTCCAAACCCGTTTATCGGACGGATAGACGGGACCGTTTAAGCATAGCCACAAGCAGAAGTCGAGTGTAATAAACTCAACCTCATTTCATTCGGCCTCGTAACTTAAACAACTGAATCATATCCGTGAGTGAATTTGAAGACCCGAGCATTGTGCCAAGCCCTATTCTCAATGTTCTTAAGTCTTGCCATGACTAGCTTGCTCTGGACTGCCTTGATGCATTGAGGTTTGGTTGAGGTGGATAGATTACTGTACCATTTCGGCCAAAGGTTCAGCCTATGTTACACGTTACGCATTGATTTTGCCAGGACCCAGTTCAGAGTAAGCTATTATGTGTTACGAATTTCATATTTCCATATCAAGAAGGCAGGCAGTTGGCCTGCAGCTGCCCGCCAGAGAGGATGTTACATCTATGTACCTACTAAAAATATAACCAAAAAACTTCTTTTTGCCCTTTTTTTGGCCCGCCCACAAACCACCACTACTCAGTATGCGAACATACAGACTCTGGTCTAGTGCGTCGTTTGAGGAGAGAAAACTGGCCAAGAGCCAATTTTTCATCCCAAAACCCGTTAAAAGACAGCTGCTCCCTCCTCGAAATGTCTCTATATGGACTGTGTGAAAAAATACCCCTATATAGAAAGTTTTACGAACTCAGTTCAGAACCCTATGTTATGCGTTACGAAAATTTATTTTGGTTAGTTCAGACCCCCCTGTTACGCGTTACTGAACTTTCGGTCGAAATGGTACAGTATAGATAGGTTGTAGACGAAGCTTTTACTTGGTTGGCCATGCACTCGGGAGCCGTTTTAAAGGTGACAAGTATATCAGTGACGGGTTTCCAGGGCGAAAGAATCTACCTCTCGCACTAGTTCTTCCTTGAGGCTTCACCAGGATGTCGACGAGGGGTCGGTCAAGCGACGGCCCGAGTCTCCCAGCAGAAAAAAAACAATGTCCAATTGTGGTAACCCCATTTAGGTCTCCCGCCCTGAAAAAAAAATTGGCTTCGATTTTTTTAATAACCCTTCACAATTATCACATTGCGATTTACACGTTTTCCTTCACGACGACGACGACGACGACGACAGCGACTGTGAAAGACAGCAAGCCCGCAGAGAAGCACAAGTATCAAGTCTACTTACGCTGGTATGTACTATTGTCCACCTTCTTGCTCCGCCTTTCTCTCTTTTCTTCTTCGGGGGTTGACAGTTTGTCTCGGCTCACTCTTCCTTTAACCGACTCTGTTAACAGGACGGCGTGTTTTGGAAAAGATATCGACCCTGGGTTACCTTACGCGACTGGGGTAAATCGTGTCAAGGTGACATCCTATGGACGCGACTTGCGCGTCTGTGTCTACTTCCACTGAAGCCTCCGGAGCTTCAAAAGCGGATGAATTGGATGGAATGAAGCCTGCAATACAGGCTGGAATTGGATTCGAAGCAGTAGCTGGAGCTGAGAACGATGCAGATGGGGTACCAGTCCCAGGCACGACGACTACGACTCCGAGCCCTACTGCTACAGCCAATGCTAAACCCGACAACAAAAGGCTCAAGAAGAGAAAGATGATCCTGGATCCGAAGAGGATTGCGCAGTTGGCAGAGTTGGATACAGTAAGTTTAGATCGACGAGTCTTTTTCTGTGTTCTGACGCGTTTAACAGTCCTCTTCGGCATCACCAACCTCTTCAACATCTACTACGCCTCATCCTCATCCTATCCCGAATCCACTCCCTCAGTCTCGTATCTCGACACCCATAGTGATCGTCCTCTGCTCCAGTCCCTCCTGCAACGCCGTCCTCACTCCATCCAAAGACGGTTTCGAGGGGTGTTACTTACGAAAGTGTTGGAGGTGTAGAGGATTTGAGAGCCCGTTGAATTATGTTAGTGGGAGTGAGAGTGATTGGTCAAGAATGCCTTCTCGAGCTGGGAGTGGTAGTAGTGGTGGTAACAGGAGTACTAGTACTAGTACTCCTGCTCTGGGTCCTGTCGCTGGTCCTGCTCTTGTTTCTGGTTTGGTACCCATACCCATACCTATGGGTACGAGGACGAACCCGAGCTATAGTTCTATCGCTCACGCTCTTGGTCCTCTTCCTCCTCCTTCCATGTCAATATCGGCCTCACATCGACACTCTCCATATCCATATCCATACCCACAAACGCGTCCTCGTTCTCGTTCTACTTCTGCCCCTAAGCTCATCAGTACTTCCACACCTCAGCGCACACCTAATGCACCTCGAGCCCATACTCCTCTTTCTAACGCTAACACCAACGCCAACGCCCATATCCTCCTAACGAAACTCAATATCCGCGGGAACCCTTACCCCGTTGCTTCTTGTGTTGTTCCTCCCGTCCCTGTCCTTGTCCCTGCCCCCGTCCCCGTTTCCGTTCCCGCTGCAGGTGGTAGTTCTGGGTCTTCTCAGGATGTACCTCCTTGGTCACAACTCCACCAAGCGATTGTACACCGTGCTCCTGCTCCTGCTCCTGGGCCTGGAGCTCCTCATCATTCTCAACCACGACTAGGGCCACGGCCACGGCCACCGTCGACTTCGCAGATGCAAGGAGAACTAGATATACCCTTTTTCGATCAGGCGTTTTCGCTTTCCGATATCTCCGAACGCGAGTATCCCTCCTTACCGTACCCCAACACCACGCGCACCGACATATGCATCTCACAAGCAGTTCAGCAGCGGGAGAGGCTTGACAGACTCGAACGCGAACGACGTCTCGAGCATCAGCGTCAGCAAGAGAAATGGAGGGTGAATACGAATACTAGGAAGGGTGATGTCGAAGAAGTGATATGGAAGAGGAGAGAAGCAGAGAGAGATGCTAGGGAGGAGGAGAGAGAGGGTAGGAGGCGGTACGGGTACCTCCACCGACCGGGTCACGGTATGGGTATGGGTACCGTCGTTAATGAAGGATGGATCCCTCATCCTGCAGATGCGAGAAGGAGTCTAAGTCAGGGTGGCAATGGAAGTTGGCAACAGCAGGCTCAGGTTCATATACCTTCCACGACTACAGCTACGACTTCGGCTACACCTACACCTATACCTTCCAAAAGTCAAAGTCATGCGCAGGGTCCCGCTCAATCCAACGCTATCGCCACTCTCATTCCCAATGCCAACGCCAATGCCAAACCTTCCGGAGCTGCAACTACAGCTACGTCTACGGCACTGATACCCATACCAGCACCACCATCAGGAACTATACCACCACTGACGTCAACAGCGACGACTCCCACTGCTACCTCTTCGTCTCTGTCTTCTTTTTCTTTCAGTGACCAAATTGACACAAACGCAAACGCAAACGCAAACGTTCCCCTACCCTCTAATCCTAATCTCGATGCTGTACATAATACCAACGCAGAACGTACCGGGTCTACATCTACATCTACATCTCTTCCCGACTCCGACTCTCTAACGCATACGGGTACGCATACACATGCGCATACCCCGCCTAATCCTAATACCCCTACCCCCATTCATACAAATACAGACACAACCTCTAGTACCAATACCAATACCAACAACGCCGACGTCTGTTCCAACTTTCCAACACATGATGTCATGTCCAATACCACTACCACTACCACGTCTAATACCGTTACCGGTCCCGATACCAACGATATCGACATCGACATCGTTACCTCTCTTCCCCACCCTAATGCTCATGCGCATACTAATATCAATGACGTCGTTAATTGTTCTTCTCCTACCGTAAACACCAACACCCAATTTTCCGTATCAGCTCCAGCTCCAAGCATAAGCGCAGACGCCGACAGCGACAGCGACAGCCCTGCGAAGCCAGTTGGATCTGGTGCCGCGAAGAAAGAAGAAGAGGAAGAGGAAGAGAGAAAGGCTCACCCCAAAGCCAACGCTGATATTAACATTGACATGGACGTCGACGTGGACGCCAGTGTCCACGTAGAAGGAGAAGTCAAGACCCCAACCCCAGGTCTTTCACGCTCTGCGTCCCCATCGTCATCGGTATCTGTGTCGACACCCAGTACGACGTCGTTACCTCACACTCCTGCTGCAATTGTGAAATGTGGACTCGGAGATGGTATGGACCTGGTTAAGGCGGTTCGGGATGCGGTTCAGGTGAGTTTATCTTGTTGTCGAGGGCTTTCTTTATTACGTGTTTTGTTTTTTCTTTCTTTCTTTGCCATTTTTCTCTTGTTTTTCGTTATTCTTCTCTTGTTCGTTTGTCATTGTCATTTTATCTTTACCAAAACTCCCACTAACTTTTAACATATCTATCCTATCTATCATTCCAGACCGCAATCCACTCAACCATAATTGACCACCCCGAGATTGATTGGAAAGAATTCGAAGTCTATCCTGAGCTTCTCTACCCCCCTGCTGATGGGTCGGATATTTCTCCTCGGTCTTCGTCGCTTCCATTCCGACCACCACATAAGACTACCGAGATTGTAGACCTCACTCTGTATAATGACGATGTGGACGTCGATGTAGGCAGTGGGTCTAACTCCGACTCTGACGCCAACACCAGCACCAACACCGACGCTACATCGACCAAGCTCACTCCTGCTTCTACACATGTACAACGTGTAGTTGGGTGGAATCAAGCTCAAGCCCAACCCAGTACCTCATCCCCTCCACACTCCGTCCCCAACATTGCCAGATATACATCAGCGCTCCCAGCTGCCCCCGTACTCGTTCCCTCTCATACTCGCCCCACTCAACCCGCAAACCAAGCTAACATCCCTTGTGAGGGCTCCACGGTTCCGATTCCAACCCAACTCACTACCTCCACTCGCATTGTCACCCCCAATTCGACAATTCCTCCACCTGGAATAGGAATAGGAATACGCATCTGTTCCACACCCTCTTGTAACGGACTCATCAAAGGTGAAAGCACGTCGAGTGTAAAACGATGTCTCGAGTGTATAAGGCAGAGGTGGGCGGGGAGGGGGGCTGTGGTGAAGGGGGATAAGTCCAAGTCTAAAAGTTTTGGATTGTCTTCGTCGACGACGATGCCTACCGGGGATTCTGATACCGATACCGATGCCCAGGAGAGTAATAGTGATGAGAGTGAGGATGAGGATGAGGATGGGGAACGAGGTAGAAAGACGACTGGGTCGACGACCTTTAAGATACGCATCCCCTCGATTTTGTGGAGAGCCAGGGGTGTGGAGCAGGAGGTTAGACGGGCGCATCAACTACATCAACTCGAGAAAGAGACACGTGGTCGTCGAGGTGAGATGAATGAGAAAGAGAAGAAGAGGAATAAGGAGAAGCAAAAGAAAAAGAAAAAGAAGAGGGTAAAGTGGGCAGATGGGTATGAGGATTCTTCTGACGATAGAATTGACGACGAGAGTGGGAGTGACGACTCTTTGAGTGACATTGGGAGTGGAAGTGAGGATGAGAGTGTGAGTGGGGATGAAGAGGAAGAGGAAGAAGGAAAGATCCGAGGCTGGGACAGTGATTTGACGGAGTTGAGTGGTGGTGAGCGTGAGGAAGGGATGGGGATGGAGTGTCCAGGCGTAGGCGCAGGTAGAGGCGAAGACCTGGGTGGGCTGGGTGTAGGCTTGGGACTGGAGACCGGGAAGGAGAAAGAGAAGAAAGGGAAAGAGGATGAGATGAGCGTGGAGAACTCTGCCGCCCTTAACTCGGTTAAAGCTGGGGAAGTGGATGTCGATATGGATGTGGATGTGGAGGACCACGAGGCCGGAGTCGCTAGGGACCTCAAAGACCGAGAAGAAGAGGAAGACCACCCTGAAAGAACGGATATGGCTATGGACGTGGATGATTATGATTGTCCTGAGGGAGAGGGAGACGCAAAGGGAACGGCGACACCGAGCGGGTTGAGAATTAGGATCCCTATGCCTTTGACTTTGCCTCTGCCCACGCCTATGCCTCCTCAGCGAAAGGATTCTTCAGCTGCTGGAGATGCAGATGTAGAGATGGAGGTGGATGATGCCGATGCCTATGATAACGGTGACAATGGCGAGGACGCGGGCAAAGCATCCCCTGTGTCTGAGTCTACCTTTGAGAATGCTTTGACCACTACCCACACCACTGCTACCGCAACTGCTCCTATTCCTGAACCCACCACGTCCTTTTCCACCCCAACCTCTCGTGAAGACGTTCCACCACCAGGCTACTCCTCCAACCGCTGCACCATTCGTAAATGCCAGCAATTTCTCCCTCTCGATTATACATGGAAACTTTGTCAAGGATGTCGGAAACACCATAGGGAGTATCAGAGGAAGAGATTTGGGATTAAAGGAAGGGAGGAGTATGATGCAGAAGGGAGAGAAAATGAGGTTCCTGTGCAGGGTGTAGAGAGTCAGAAGAGTATTGATGTGGATATGAGTATGGACGCCAATCACACCACGTCTTCCGGCTCTGGCTCTAGTAGAGGAAATGGACTCGTATTAGGGTGGAACCCGTCGAAGAAAATGCAGAAGGCTACTCCCAACCAGGCGACCTCATCATCGGCATCATCTTCCCGCACTTCCACTCCTCCCATTACCACCTCCTCATCCTCCCCAGAAGAAGACACCATCTTCAGCCCCTCAGCTTACGACGCCCTTCCCCCAAACTACGTCCTCCGAGACCCCTCTCCCAAAAACCTCATCGTACCCGGTGCACGTATCTGCAATATTCGCGCATGTAGACATATCCTACCCTCCTTTGACGAGTGGAGATGGAAGATGTGTTATTTGTGTAAGGTTAAGGTGAACAAGACCAGGAAGATTAGAGAGGTGAAGGGGTTGTTGAATCCACAGAGAGGCGAGAAGGGCAAAGGCAAAACCAACGAACAAGAGATTCCAGACGACGAAGGCGGTGGTGTCGGTGTCGACGACGGGATATTGGAACCCAACGCCAAGGAAAATGTCGAATTGGAAGCGTACATCCAAGCCTTGACTACAAGGTACGAGGAGGAAGCTGAAACCTTCGACCCCCCCAGAGTAGAGAAGAGGGTATGGACAGGACGGTGTGCGAATCAGGACTGTGGAGTGAGGCTGGATGAGGAGACGTTGCAGGAGATCCAAAACAAATTGAAGGAATGGAGGAGAAGAGGTGGAAACAAGGCTGAGATTGATGCGTTTGTGGGTAGCAACGAGTGCGAGCAGTGTACGTGGCGAAGGGCTACGCCCGAGGAGAAGAAGAAGAGGCCGGCAATTCATGAAAGGGTGATCGCTGGGAAAGGAGTTGATGCTGTGCCAGAGCCTAGGGAGATGGGGAAGATTCGGCTAACTTTGTTGAAGTCTGCTGGAAAGGGTACGCACAGGCCCCGGAAACCCCTTCCGCCGGAGAAGGTATTCGTCTTTTGTATTCTGCCGGTCATCAATTCTGAACTCCTTATTCTCTCTAGCCGCGTTCTCAGCCTCCCTATCCCGAGTACCAATGCTTGTCTCGTCTACTTCATAATTTTCAACATCTCTTGACTCAATTTTTTGAAGCACGTTCGGCCTATATGTCAACACATCCTGCCGCCATTGGTCAAACCCAGGCCAAATTTCGATTTGATGGCGAATACTCAGTAGTAGCGTTGGATCTCGGCGTGCTATCAAGGAAAGAAAAGGTGGCGAAGAGTGTATCGATGATTGTAAGAGAGATTGAAAGGGTCGGACGTTTAAGCTTTTTGTGAGTGTCCATTTCTTCTTACGCAACTCCTTACTTATCTTCTTTGTGTACCCAGTCCCAACAGCCGCACATCTTCTATCATCTACCAAGGGATTGCTACTCGTTTCGCTTGTCGTCACCGAGTAGTCACTTACATTCCTGCTCCTCCAAGTACCACCACAAAGCATCCAGGATTGATCTCCGTGGCACAAGATATGATTGGGGAGCTGGAGATCGTCACTGTTCCTATTGATAATCATCGCCTCTTCCCTGGAGAGCGGACGGTAGTGAGGTTCCGACTGCTGGGGTGACGTATCAGGCCTTAGGTTTCGTGGCTATTCTTGCTGTTGTCTTTTTCTTGCTGTTGCATTCTCTTGCTGTCGCTTTGCTGACTGTTTCGGTGCTTTCTTATATCTATAGCATTTCATTCATACCATTCTTGCATTGTTCATGTATTCATGTATTCGTACTTCCTTGGTTAAATTATGTTTCATCTATACTTGTATGTTTCATCCATTTGGTCTTGTCGTCACAAATGTACAAACACATGAAGTTTGGGAAGTGAGTTGTAAGGATTGTCCATTCATCTGCGATAAATTGTTCCGCGACTACAAGAGTTTTCTATCTCCCTCTCCTCCGGTGGCGTTAGTATTAAGGAATTAATAAGTACCCACACTTCAAGAGCGCCAAACCTGCCTTGTTCTTGAATGGGTTCTCGAGCACACAACCAGCTTATGTCTCCGCAAGCCTTTTTCTGCTCGTTGGCTATCTAAAACTAGGTAATTCTAAATAAAGGCCCGCCATGTGAATGGTAATCGGTCGAGCCCGCCGCATCTGAGTCTACTGACGAGCACTAGTGATGATCTATTCGTTCAATGGCCAAGCTCAAGTCAGGCCTTACATTGATTGATTCTGCTTTCCACCGCAGGACCATATGCTCCAGGATTTCTAACAGGCAACACCTTGCTTGGGTCGCGAATGTAAATCTCGTATTATTAGAACATATATTTATGATGTATCTGGGCATCGGAGTTTTCAAGGCGTTTCTGAAGGCCTCGAGGCTTCTATCTACGAAGGAAAAGAAGAACCCACCTTCGATGCTTCTAGTCCACTGCATAGAAAACGGCTACGTTCATGCCTGAGCACATGGACACGATCATCCCAACTGTTTTGAGCGACGTGACGCATGTGTAGTGCTTATTGGGGCGCGCGCTTTTCGAAGGATGGATTTTGGAAGAAACAATTGAAGGGCGAATGGAATTTTTTTTGGCAGCAAAACAGCCACGGCCCTACTGTCGACCGAAATACGTCCAAAAATTGCTCAACATCCGAGATACACGGATTCTAGGAACTTCCACTGATGGCGGGCATGATGTATGTGTGTATGGCGTTGTAAGCGAAAAATATGATATGTCCAGGCTGCCTTGCCATACAATGCTTGGCATGTCATTCTGACGCCCTGGGTTGAGGAACTGGATGTGTCATCGCCGATGCTTCGGGGCATCGGGATTATCAACTGTCGTTGAAAAAAACTCCGTCGAACACCGAGTTCATTATGCTGCAAGAGTCAAGACGTCCAGAAGTTAAATGAGGAAGTGTCATAACTAGCAGTGAACGGCCCGGGTGACAATTGAATTTAGTTGATGCAGCAGGTATGGTGTAGTGGTGTACTCTTAAGTAGGGAAGAGCAGTCTAGAAGATCCGTGAACAAAATTCGGTTCCAATCTGATACGAACCACTCTGGTGGTCAGCTGGATCTGGTCTGAATAGCGGCCCCCAAGAGCAGCCATGGCTGCACGGACATTGCCTTTGACAAATTACTACTGGAGATGAAACTTCTGCACGCGCTGATTTGATCATGAAAGCCTAAAGCGCCGAGGCGCGAGAAACGGAAATAAGCGCATTTTTCATTTATAGATCGCTGATCAGAAGCCTCGGAGAAACTGAAGAACGAGTGGCGGCCGTGTGGACGAAACTATGATCCGAATCTCAAGTCAGTCATATCCAGTATGAGCGAACGTTATCGAGTATTCGTCAAGATTTACATTGTCGTCAGCCATCGATGTGTCTTGAGTCTTAGATTGACCTTAAGGATTCAGGCGAAGTCACGAGCAAAGTCGCGAGCAGTCCCACACTTACTCAGTTTCTTACTTAAGTGTAAGTGCCATTAAAAACATAATCAGAGGATGCTTGGGATTATAACGGCCTGTGCGAACACCCGAACACGAAATCAGATAGCATCCATCAAGTGTCACCTCCACTCACGAAGACTTTTAACGCCGATAACGCTCGTACCTCTTCATACATGTGTATGCGTCATAGTGATCTTTAGTCTTTGGAGATACCTTCAGCAACTCGAATCCTGCACCCGTGGTAATGATGACAACGTTTTTTCAGTTTGCCTCCCAAATGAGCGCTTCCCATTGATTTATACGATACGACGCTAATGGACGTAGCACTGAACTTATAATGGACTGAAGCTGTTACTAAGAGACTTTATATTATCTGTACTTACATCAGACCAACCCATCTCTGTCATTTGATATGGGCTGATATTTGTGCTTCGCGCATCAGATTATAAGTATCGCCAGCCACGCAGCTCAGGACATTGGAGCTTCAGCTACCTATGTAACGCAGCAAGGTGTAACTTCACATATGGGGAACCGGGGATAAGATTCCCATCTTTCCGTCTTATCCCCGAATTATGTCCGTCGGTCTGTGCGTGCGAAACCGAATTTACGCTCCTTGTTCACAACTTTGACCGTCACGCTAGCCTTAGCACCGTTCCTGTCGACTTGTTATTGGAGTTGAAACCCCTCAAGCTCTTTTCTCCTATTCGCAGGAGTCCCTTTCAAGGGTCATGGGCCGTGGGACGACTGTCAATAAACTAGCTTCCCGTATCCAAAGCCTACGTGGATGTTGGAAGAAGTGGGATGAGGATGTGCATACATGGGGACTCGGAATTACGAAGATATGTCTGTCCCTATTGACTAGGACTTATACATACACTATGTATGAGTCGGTATGTATGTATAAGCTTGACTTGTACTGCCTCTGTGATGTTTACCGGTCGGCTTCATGCTCCGTGTGTTTCAAAAGGGGCAAGTTTTGTTCTACATAGCTGCAAACAAAATCATACCTATGGAGATTGCCATTGGATCTTGTTTGTGATACATACACAACAAAAGGCACGCGGTTTGAACCCGAATCAGCTGTCTGCCACCCCCACCATATGCATAAAGCTGCGAAGCCGACGACTTCGTTGACTTTTCCATTCCCGGTCATCCCAAGCTTGATTTATTTAAATGACAAGCCGTTCGCCGCCGTCGCCTTCAGCTCCCAATTCCGTTTCTAACGGTCGTCCTCGGTCTTGCTCCTCTTCGTCACGGTTTTCCAGTTCGCAACCAGGCGTCGTACCCACAAAACCCTCTTCTCATGCTGTGCTTAATTCCAGTGGGACCGTTGCATCGCATGCGTCATCATCGCCGTCGCCGTCGTTAGCGCGCCAGACGTCTTTACCGAGCATTCGTTCACTACACCCATACCTTCCCCCTCCAGCAACGCCTCACCAGCCAGCACATGGACGACAGATGGGATTTCCTGTCAGTGGTCTTGCCGAGCCAGACCGGGACCGAGAGCCTAGGCTGCCTAGAGAGAACCATTCCACATCTAGTCTCTCTACACCGTCTGTGCGAGACCTGCAGACTCTTTCACGACCAGTACCAGTGCCTTCTCCTCTGAGTACCTCTCCTTACACGTACACTCAGCTATACCCTTCACCATCGCATTCACCTCATAGGCCTCATTCATCGCTCATACACCCTCATCATCCCTTTCCTTCTACGCATCCGCCTCCCCATGGTCCTTCTTTGAGCGAACCATATTATACCAGTCATCCGACACGGCTACCTCACGCCATCCATGTCAATCCACACCTCAGCTCACTTCAAACGATGCCTACTGGCTCTGTCGGGCCAGCCGGGCCTGATCATGCCTCGATCAATCATAAGAGACGGCTATCCGGCTCCACTACGTCTGCAAAAGGCCTGTCAGACGTTGGTGAGTTCGTGGATGTATATCGCTCCAGTGATATTGGGACGGGTATTGCTGGTACTGGTTCAGATGAAGATACAGAAAGGTTGGAACCTGGGCAGCCTAAACGGAAGAGGAGAAGACAGGCATTGAGCTGTACTGGTCGGTCCATCATTTTTGTTAGCTATTCCGAGTACTAATTATATTCGTCTTTTATCCTCTACCTTCCTCTTCGTCAACCCTTCTTCATATCCTCCAACATTTCGATTTCGTCCTATTGTCAATGTATCTCTGCCTGCTGTCTTGAAACACCTCGAAACACTGAACCCGAACACCTCGATGTTTATCCCCCGACCCTGGGCCTCCTACGCCACCCGACACATTGATACGACATCTATCATGACATATCACCATTCACGGCTCTAAACCCAATTTCATACTCTCGACGTAACGAAATCACGGCCACCACTGGATGGGCATACGGCAATACGCTAAATACGCTGTACTGCTGTAAACCACACAACCGACGCGTATGCCGCCCAACGGACATCGCCTTTGAACGGTATTGTGGATCTATCTTGCTTTTCGCGTTCTTACAACATACAATGTACATTCCCCCTATATCCTCGACCCTGGATACGCCGCTTTGTTCGCTGTTTCTCGGTGTTTCGGATGCGCTCGCGACTTCCCTGCACTGCTTTCGCCACCGCTCCTGAATCATCTATTGTTTTGCGGATATGGCGCTGACAACGTGGTACCTTGTTGATCTCATCCTTGGCGGACGATCCGTACGGATTCGAACTGTGACACACTGTGGCTTGTGATTTCACATCATACCTCCTTCTCGCCATCTCCTCACGGCTCATCCTTTCCAAATTGGTCATGCCTGGCTTTTTTATGTTTGTCCTACTCCTGGCTGCAACGTTCCGTTCATCCTGGATCGGCGTTTTTCTTCCCCGATTCATAATTTGATACCCTCGCAACCTGCACGCGTATCTCATACCCTATCTCACCTCATCCTTTTCTCGACATGCATACTTGACAACTCCTCTCCTCGGCGATTTCGTCACGATACGACAATCTACTCAAAACCAACTGGATTTCATTCTCGTGGTCGTGGCGTTGTTCACAATTCAATCCATAATCTCTTCGTGATATCGATATCTTCGGACCTTGCCCTTGCCCTGTAAAACGAAATTGCTTAATTTTGACCCGCTCGGTCCTCTAACTCTCGCCGGATCTCACTGTGCCCCTTTCACTCTTCTTTTCATAATTGCATCCGGTGGATTCGGATTCATGACTGGTTTGTTCCTGATTCTCTGGGGAATGGACACCGTTTCTACTCTTTCTCTTTTCCGGTTTCTCTTGGACTTGCATCGTGTTTCGGGCGTTTCTCCCTTTATCCCAATGCTCCATCTTCCGCAATCCACATGATGAACCTATCGTATTGTCCCTTACGGAACCTTGCTTCGTGTACTCTTCGTCTATTCTCGACCGTTTGCTGCGGATGGTAATCTGCAGAATGCAAGAGACGCAAAATCAAATGCGACAGGTTAGTTGACACCGACAATGCATCTTTTTTGCTGTCGGATTTGCGGGAGTATCCTTTATTTAAAGCTGTGCATTGACTGCTTTTTCTTTCTATCCTAGGAATCATCCATGTACTCCATGCACTCGCCGGGGAGAGCAAGGCAAATGTCAGTGGCATATCGTGGAGCCTGTGTACGTCCTGCTTTTCACGTTTCTGCTTTGATCTGTGACACTTACTCGGCTGTTTACTTTCCATTACAGGGATAAATATGTCTCTCGATCCGAATACGACGAATTACGAGCACGAGTCGAAAAGCTGGAGACATTGATTACGAGGTTGGGTAGAGATGACGCATTGATACCAGAAGGTTTGGTCGAGGGCAGGCGGCACTCTGAATCAGGAAATGTGAAGATGCTATTTGCCGGAGAACCAGGCGAACCAGATTTAGAGAATCTAAACGAGGAAATGATCGAAGGCAAGAGGAGTAGGAGTGGAGGTTCCCCGGGATTTAGCGGAATGGGACGTGAAGCTTTGATGCTGGACGGTCCGGGCTCTCATCTAGGGCGTTCTAGACATCCTGGGATTATGGTGCATAGTAGGAGCTCGAGTGACGCAACGTCCTTTGCTTCGGCGACAGGTACGGGAAATGGAACGAGTACTCCCAGCGCTACGGCTAACAGCAGTGAGAATGGCTTGAATGTAAGGGGTTACAAGCAAGGTATGTCACATATTTCCAATTATCACTTTCGCCCATTTGTCCGCTGTTTCGCTCGGTTTCGTCTATATTCTTTTGTGTCAGCTGTCCTGCGTTTAACTGACACCCACCTTTCTTTTCAACCTGCATGTCAAACTTTCATTTGTCAACACTTCACAGACTCACACTACTGATGAAACAAATCGTATCATTGGTATGGTCTCTGACCTTTGGATATCCTCTATGAACTGAAGGCTTTGTTTCAGGACGTATCTGTGGGCGCCGCACTGTCCGAACCGCGTTCATGTCTCAAGGTCCAGATGATCAAGAAGTCCCGCTTTAGTGACACATCAGCTTTTTCCCCGATGATCTTAGTGACCATCGATGTTCCACAAACCGTACAACCAAAGATCCATTTCCCTGGACCAGCGATCCTAGTTTTAGCTTAGCACAGGCTAGGCAGGACCGTTGAAACACCTATAACCGCACCCGCGTCACCAAAGCTAGCTGTGATTCAGCGTTCAGGTCTTCAGATTCCGATACATCCGAATGGGCAGTAGCTTCCTCTGGACTCAAATTGTTTGAAACTTCAGGCATTCGCTTCGATCGCGATGGACTCCATAAACGATGTCACTCCCAGGCGAGATGGGCGCATGTTCGCTTATGGGAGCAGGGTCGGATTATTTAGGCTCGGTGAAACGACGATATGTACATCATTGACCAAAGGAGTTGAGCCGAACAACGGGCAAGGATACGTTCCCTATCCGGACCCCCGGCGTATCATATATGGTCCTAGCCCGGGTAATACACTCCTCCTCCTCCTCCTCCCTACCACTCTGTTATTAGCATCTGTTCCTTGAGCCTCTCCGTCTCGAATCATCTCACACAGACACAGCAGGTCTATCCAACTTGGACTTTGATATCTTGCTTGCTACTGATCGTCGCTCTATATTCTTCATTATATAATGCTCTACGCAATAATTCGATACCACCTACTTATGTACATATTGTGCATCTATTTTACCACGGACTCTAATGCTATCTCGGATGGACGAACATACTTACCGCTTTTACAAGCCACTTACCATCATTTTAGTTTCCGAAGTAGATATTCATAATCGCCATGCAGTTCATTCCATGCCACCGAACTTGATCCATGATGTAGAACATCAGCAGCTCGTCTTAAACATCTGACTGGAGTCTGACATATTAAGGCGAGGACTTTATTTCAGCCCGAGTCCAGACCTTGTCAGATTGTCAATCTCAAGGTTCCAGTCCTTGGATAATGAATCCACCACGTACGTCGCAATAGCCAAGAATGCTATCAACTTTACGGTCTAGGTGCCATCCTCGCTGACACCGGTCCCGTTGACAAGATCCCAATCCTACCAGCCTTGGATTTATGTCACGACAGACAGCCGCCTTGCCATAAACAGACAGTGTTAAATGAAGGGAAACTAGACTAGGGGGAGATATATATGTATACTGCTCCATGTGGCAGTCATACCTGAGATCCAAAACGGCTAAATCAATGTGTTCCAATCTTTAGCTTCAGTCCTGCCATAGGGTAGGAGCCTGTTCCTGACTTATGTACATACTTTCAGCTCTCGGAATTCGTTGAAGCTCAAAGATAGGTCTTTCCGAGCCGCAGTTTGTAGACTCGCGTGGCCAGTGCTGTTTGGATGCCGTTTCACAACGCATTTCCTCTTTTGGTACTGCGGAGATCGAAAATGCTGGGCATCCAAAGGACTGGTCCCACCTCCCGGGTTTTAGTGGAGTCACACTTTTGTGACGCGGGACTTAGCCAAATTTTTGTGAGTCCGCTGACATTTGCCAGTACCACTCTTGATACCTCTTACATGTATTTTTATATGCTCTAATGGTTTGTTTTACTCTTTTTGCTGGTCCAAAGATAAAATAGGAATGTACATACATACATATGTATATACATACTTATTACTGATGTGCTATGAGTTCTGCCCTAGACCTTTACCATGGCCTCTAATGTACCTCTAACCCTTCCCAGGGTCTTGGTATTGTCTACCCACTGGAATGCCATTTGGGCTGGCTGTGGTGTTGAGTGTGGACTGTGGAAGCTGCATGGATGTCAGTGTCACTGCATGTGACAGTGATGGAGGGGTACAGGCTGGTACAGGGCTGGGCATACTTGGGCACTTTTTGCCCTCAACACGTGATGTTCCCATGATCCAAAAAGGCAAGCCCTTTGATGGGCCACGGGCCAAGCCCGGAGCTCCATTGTTCTTCCTCTGGAGGTGCTTTTGTTTGTATATTTTTGGCCTCTGGTTGAAGTTGTGAGCGTTGTTTCACTACAGAAGCCTCAGAGCTGTGGTGAGGTAAATTCAACCTGATATACAAGCTCTTAAATGCCATGTAATAGCATAAAAAGGATACATTTGGACATGCTAAGGGAATATACACCGTAAACCTGATATAAAAACCTCAAAAAGACGTGTTGAACATGTCCAAAAGACACTAAACTACACTATTCTATCCTGTCCAACTCATAAGCACAAAATGGGCCTCCAGCCCTGGAAGAACCACAACATAAGCCTAAAAGAGGAGCAAGTTAGCAAAACAGACCAGAAGGACACTATAGAAGCAAACTGATAGTGGAAAAGCGAGACAATGGTGATAGATTATCTTACAAGGCATAGAGAGAGCAGGCCTAAGACCAGGGAGGGAGGGCGTTCGCGAGTGGTGGTGGTGGTGGTGAAAGAACAATCAACAAACGAATAAACAAAACACGGGAGGCTTTCGGTCAGCCGATTGAAGCCCCATTGGGACATCACGTGTTGAGGGCGGAAAGTCAAAACCTGCTGGGCATGCAGGGAAACGCGAAATTTCACTAAGGCCTGTGTCACAATGTCACGGCCCTACTAAAGTGCCGGAGGTAGGACCAGCTGTTTCCCAAGGAACCCTTTACTTTAGGTAAAAAATATGGAGTGGAAGATGTATATATCGAGCGGAGAGATCTGCAGCCCGAAGCTTGACGCGGAAGTGGCTGTGTACTCGCGGAAATGGGCTTCAAGTCTTTCCGCAAGTTCTGCTTTGTTTTTTCCCAGGATTTTTGGTATGCAGAGTGAGAGAAGCTATTTAGAACGAAATATGAAATAAAATCAGTAAATTTTGACCTTTTTTGCGGAAGAAAGGCAGGCAAACCATACGTGAGAATATTTCTTACTTACCTAATAACTGGCTGGCACGGGTCGCTCGTATTAGATAGCACCAGACTACATATATACACATGAAGTGTAGTACTGTATATATCGTCAGTCTGGATACTCGAGACTACATCCAGCTCACTTTTCAGACTTGTGGCACGAAAACGTACTGAAATGACTCTGGGGTCTGCCGTTTTGATATTCTCGGCACATGCCGAGACAGATGGACCCGGATGGACTTGGGCCGTAATGATACTTACCGTCTGGTAAATACTTACTATGAATAATGAAGGAGATGTGGGCCACCACTGCGTGTGGCAATGACGAGGCCCAAAGGAAAGGGAGTGTGTGCAACCGGAAGCCGGCCCAAAGTCTGAAGAAACAGCATACCGGCATGACCGGATATTGCCGACTGAATAGAGCGACACTAGAAGCAACTTCAAGCAAGTATATGTATTGTTTGTAGTTGTACTGTATGTACTTAATCGTGGTAAAATTTTATTTAATGTAATCTAATTGCGAGTTCTTTTCGAGTCTCGCATTCCTTCCATCCCTTCACACTGGAGGCAAGCTCATGGGAAGCCTGCACCAGGCTTCCTCACGGGAAGCCAACATGGAGCCGACATTTCAAGTCGTCCGGTGTTCAAACTTAAAGGGCCCGAGTACAGAGGGGCCAAGTAATTAGGGTTTATCTACATGATGTACATAGATAGATCTTACAAATATGATATTCGTTGCTAGGCTGAGAAATACATATTATTGATAGCAATACAAAGATCAAAGCGTTGGTAAAGTAGCAAAAATAATGTATCAGATGCACGCAAATATCCTCATCTCAATGATTCGCTTTGCCGTTGGCGTCGCGAACCTTCACACCGGAAACGAGGTCAAGGGAAGTGGACCTAGGGACTGCCTTGGAGGAAGTGGGCTAAAAAGTGGATTGGAAGTGGGCTAGGAAGCGCGACATGTGTATTGGACCATCTGCCAGGATTGAGTCAGGGACTCAGGGTGGCTCCTTGAACCCGTACCACCACCTGGTCAGGTTTTCCCACGCTTTCCTACACAGAAAGAGTGGGCAAGGACGAGGAAAATAGAGGCGTACACGCACAGAAGGGTTCTCTGAGTCCCTTCCCTTGCGTACACCCCCTCGAGAACACCAACTGCCCCAACCAGGATCACCAACTACCCATGTTGCATGTAATAACACACACGCATAACATACTAAAACCCGAGTGCTGGCGAATGTGCATTTACCTAGAATAAACGCAACACTAACACTATTCCTATGCCGACTAGAAGACAGAACCGCACTAGACCATCCCCAATACCCTCTGTAGCTCTTGCCAACCCCTGCATTCCTGAAAGGCCAAATAGACTCCTCTCAGATCTCTGACTCTACGCCCATCCCTCCGCCAAGCACGACCCTCCCCTCTCCTACACGCCCTGAAACATCCCAAATACATGCTCCAAGAGCCTAGATACTCGCTACGACAGACATTTCCAACCCCGACCAGGGCCCTGGAGGCTAACGTCTTTACCGACCATCCTGTAGACCACGACTGTCACGCCCCTGGCTATAAAACCCCCGGATTCCACTCCGACTCTACCATTGCCAGCTCAAGCAATTCACTCCCTCCTGAGCACCATATGCTCCCAACAAGCGAGTTCTACAAGTAAAACAACCAACCTCACCTGCCATACACCCTACCCTGAACGACATATGCTACCAATACGCCAACTCGCTAAACCAAATACCCCTCGACGCCTTAAAAACCCCAAAGCACTATCCTACACAAAGACACAATCTCCAGTACCATGTCATCTACCCAGAATCAATCTCTCGACTCCACCACCTCCGGCACCAATGCAAACGATGCCCCCTCTGTCTCTAATGAGAACGGTGTCGCTACTGCCCCCGGAAACAATGCAGCTAATCCCACGTCGACTACTGACACGAATACTGCTATGGTGGAGACCACTGAAAACGCTGTGCCCGCTATAGCGCCTGCAACCTCCGCTGCAGGAGAGACAGCCTCTACCACGCTGCAGGAGCCAAGCCCTGGAGGTACTAAAAACACAACAGATAACCCAGATAATGGAAACGACTCTGGAACCTGGAACATCGTCCAGCCAAAGAAGAGAAAAGGGCCAACGATAGTCATTGGAAGCGTCCCCATAAACGGCCGTCGATTCAACCCATATACTCAGCAGAACAGATCCTCCTCTGATACAGTTCTCCCTATGCAAGGTCCCTCCCCAGATTCCTTCCCTCCGCTACCCTCTCGCTCTGGCACCAGTCCAACGGCGTCCTCCAACACATCCACAACCTCCACGTTAGCCAGCCCTAGAGACTGGGATGACATCTCGGAAGGTGAAGCTACCCT
The DNA here is from genome assembly GCA_013368315.1 of Tetrapyrgos nigripes. NCBI lineage: Eukaryota > Fungi > Basidiomycota > Agaricomycetes > Agaricales > Campanellaceae > Tetrapyrgos > Tetrapyrgos nigripes. The sequence goes on along the minus strand of JAACJM010000277.1, from coordinate 15,960 downwards.
GAGGAGGGAGCAGTTCCAGGAGGGAGGAAGAGCTATGGACGATGAAGACGATTTCTATGCTGACTCGCCAATCGAAAATCAACCTCATTGCCCGATGACCGGGATGGATCTAGACCCGGACATTGTCGGGCCATTGACTGGGATTAACGATAGGACCGACGTTACCCCAGTCCAGTCCCAACAGCCTCAAACCCAGTCGTCTGTACCGGCTGAGGTCCAACACCAGGTGAGACGCTCGAGAACAGACACCAACACGACCGAGCGTCCCCGGTGCTCCTTTGATTTTACCAGACTGCCAACTGGTCAATCCCCAGTCAACCTACAGCCATCGCTGTCCCTGCCGGACCTGCCCTCGAGTCATTCCCCCAACTACCACACATCTTCCATTATACCTAGTTCAGCTCAGGCTGGAGGATCAGTAGCAGTACCACTAGACCCATCCCTCACAAACACTTCCATCCCAAGTGCCCCGGGACAGACCACTCAACACTATGTTCCTGGAACTGTCAACCTGCTTCCAGCTGATGCCCCAGTACCACAAGGCTTCAATGCCAGTAATGTACACATGGATCAAGACCCCGCACAAGTAGCGGAATGGGACTCACGTGTGCAGCAATTTGGAGGAATCCTAGCCAGACAGTTTGGTCGATCCAGTGTCGACCCTACCGTAGTCTCTTCCATCATTGAAGCGGGTATTCAGGACGTTATTGGAGATCCCACTGTTACCATCATTGTCGCACCACCATGCCCAGCCTTCAGGGGTGCACGCCCTGTCCACTATCTTGTCACCGGCCCCTCACCACAGCAGCTCAACCTACTAAACAGAAACCAAGTATGGAACACTTCGCATGCCTCTTTCATCTCTCTCCCCTACCGTCCCGCTCCGACCCGATACATAGCCACTATTCGTGATTTCACACTACAAAACACCCCAGAACACCAGCAAATTGCGTTGGAGACAATACACCGAACCTTCATCAATAGCCCCCAAATCCAACAATTCCTCCTTACCCACTGAGACGCAATCCCCACAAACATCCCATCCGACTAGCTTGCACGGGTGGTAGGCGACACCTTAACGATCTCAGCTGTAGGAATGGGTGGCAGCAACAGATACATGCGCACATACTGGAACGTTGCGATTGAATCACCGACACTCATCCCAGCCCATCATGAAGAATGGATCACTGTCTTCCGTTCCCTCACCTTCCCGACCGCTTTCTTTGGAATAGGCAGGAGCGCACAGCCGCTTCGTTGCGCACACTGCCACTCAATAGATCACCCCAGCAGATTGTGCCCCTACCCCAACTACCCAGGCTGGCTAGGCCCCAACCCCCATTCCACCAACAATAACAGCAGTTCCTTGCGTGGACGTGGGCGTGGGCGTGGAAATGGTCCCTTCAGTGGACGTGGCACCAGAGGTAACAAATGAGGAGGTCGCGGCAGAAAGTTTTAGGCTCTCGGAATAAAGCTCACTATATATATATATCAAAACCTATAATAACCTATCTAGTATGCCCTCCTACCACTCTTGCCTTGTCGCTAACATATAACTCTAATAATATACTTTTTGCACACCAATAGGAGCAATGCAGGAAGAGCAACATAGTTAGAATGTCTCTATCCTACATACAAGTAGGCTTTGACTTGAGCAAGCAAGTAAGCAACCTGAAACAAATCGAGAAAGCTCACCTCACTTGGCCCACATATACTGACTACCCCTTAAAGGTAGGACAGGAAAGCCGATTGAGTCTCAAAGGTGATGTAATAGTCACCTAACAACAGTGTGGACATGCACTGGGCTTAGTTTGCAAAAGTCCTATTCCAAAATGCATGTAAATCCTAACTATACCTGCAAAGTACGAAAAGACAGTGCCCCTACACGAGGAGCTTAGTTCTCCTATAGTCAGGGACCGAGGGATAACACCTAAGGTAGACCGTGCAGCTCCAAAGCACTAGTTGACGCGATGGATGCTGTAGTTTTCAACGCCAAAATCTACGTCTTTCTCACCTTTGTCACCACCAGGTTACGACGCAGCGAGCTCATACCTGCCTGTATCCGGAGAGGTCTCTACCCCTGCTACTGGTAGTGGCCTCAATGATGGGTATAGGAGGATTAGTAGCGACACTGTTACTGGTTCGGCTAACTCGACGGTTCCAACTGCGTTTGGGATGCGCCCACTGAGTCCAGAGCGCAGAAGAACCCTAGACACCCGATTGTCTCCAGAACAGGCCCCTGGCATACAGGGAAGTGCAAACCAGCCTCTCGCTCCATCAAGCGAATCCGTATCTCTGGAAAACCCCAACGAGAACCACTCAAATTCCTTAAACGAATATCAACAAATTGATACTAACGCTATTAACGCTACAAACTTCACTGTTGACAGTGATGGGTGGTACCATTATAATCACCCACAATCCCAAGAATCCACCCCCAACGAGGCTGACCAACATGAAACTTGGCCCCAAGACAACGATAGTCAGAATCCAGTCCAATATCCAATAAACACCCCACTGACGTCCCATCAAAACAGAAGAGAATGGCGTCGACAAGACTGGGTCCTAAGGAAGAACACGAAGGCAGCGATTACGATAGCATCCCTGAATATGAGAGGGATCGGAAGCCCTGGAGCCAATAAGTGGTTCCACATTAATCAGATCATGAGAAACAAAAGAATTGGAATGCTTCTGGTTCAGGAAACTCACCTAACGAGAGAAAAGGCGGACGAACTCGAAAAGCTACACAAACAGCTTGTTATCCACTGTTCCACCCACCCAGACAAACCAACAGGTGTAGCAGGTGTGGCTATCGTCCTCCATAAACGGTACACGAGTACCGATAAGAACAACATCCAAGTAATTGAAATAATTCCAGGACGCGCCTTGCAAATCACAACGAAGTGGCATCAGCAAGATAAAATGACAGCTCTGGTAGTATATGCACCAAACGTGACAGAACAGGAAGGCAAAGCGAGTAAAAGCTTCTGGAAAGATATTCAAAAGTATTACGAAACTCACCCACATACCTGTAAGCCAGATATTGTAGCGGGTGACTTCAATATTGTGGAGGCAGGAGCAATGGACCGAATACCTGCAAGAGCAGATCCGGACAACGCTCTCAATGCCCTAGATAACTTAAAATTAATGTTAAACTTGAAAGATGGGTGGAGGGATACTTACCCTAGCATGAAACAATACACCTTCTTTCAACGAGCAACAGGCTCACAATCTCGACTCGACCATATTTACGTGACCCCCCGAGTACTGCAAACGGCCAGAGAGTGGAAAATAGAAGGAAGTGGACTAAGCTTTACTGATCACAGGCTAGTATCAGTACAAATAACAACACCAAATGCACTGAACATAGGAAAAGGACGGTGGGCAATACCTCTGCACCTAATAAAGGACAAAACCTTCATCGACACAATACTCACCAACAGTAAACCAACGAAATGCAAACTCGACTCACTTCATAGGAAACCACACACGCCGGAGGACAATGCACAACGGATACTGAATGATTGGAAAAACAAAGTTATACAAGCTGCACAAACAAAAGCCAAAACGACGCTACCAAAAGCATTAGTAAAAATAAGGAATCTTCAACAAGACATAGAGGAAACAGCAAATGACCCTTCGACCCCAGAAATAGAAAAGATAGAAAAAATGCACGCACTCACAAGTAAATTAATCCACATCGAGAAAGAACAACACCAGAAACTTCGACTCTCAGTGGCAACTAGAGACAGAATTGAGGGTGAGACAATATCAAGATATTGGATCCAAGTCAATAAGCTACAGAAACCAAGGGATTTGATCTATGCTCTGAAGAAACCGGACATGCCTATACCGGAAAATGTGGACTTCATACCTGGAAACGCTTACGAAAAAGACTCCAAACGAATGGCCGAGATCGCCAAAAAATACCACGACAACTTGCAGGACCAGGTTGCACACGAAGCAACTGAAGACGAGAGACAAATGATCATTGAAGAAGTACTAAACAACCTCGATGAGAAGAAAAAACCCATGCAAAATCAGAAAGAAAGCTTAGAAAAGAATTTCACAAGTGAGGACGTAGGAGAAGCTTTAAGACTCACTAAAGACAACACCTCATGTGGCCTGGATGGTATCCCATATGAGCTCTATAAAGCACTACATCGCAAGACACGAAGTGAACTCGAAAAAGGAAACATGGAGGTTTTTGATGTAGTTGAACTGTTGACGGCAGCATTTAATGATATAGCAGAATTCGGAATTGACCCTACTACTAACTTTGCGGCGGGCTGGATGTGCCCCTTATACAAGAAAAATGACCGAACTGAAATTGCCAACTATCGCCCAATCACAATCTTGAACACGGACTACAAAATAATGTCAAAGATCTTAGCAATTCGCCTAGCCCAAGTTGCACCAGACTTACTGCATGTAAGTCAAGCAGGTTTTGTGAAAGGTCGGCTCATTACCGATCAAACAAAACTCATCTGAATGATCATGGACTTTGCGGAAGTCACTGAGGAAAATGGGCTCATAGTAGCACTTGACCAGGAAAAAGCCTACGACAAAATAGACCATGGCTACCTATGGCAAACACTGAGAAAACTTAACATTCCTGACCGTTTCATCACAATGGTATCTCACCTATACAGCGACGCGCACACGCAGATAATGATCAATGGAACCCTTAGTTCGAGCTACAGAGTGAGACGCGGGGTACGTCAAGGTGACCCACTATCATGCCTACTATTTGACCTGGCCATAGAACCCTTAGCAGCAACAATGAGAGCATCAAACTTGAAAGGATACCAGATCCCAGGGCACGCCGAGAGGCTGATAGCAAATCTCTTTGCTGATGACACGACCGTCTTCCTAAACGCAGATGACGACTTCAACATCCTGCAACAAATCCTAGACAAATGGTGTATAGCGTCAAAAGCAAAGTTTAACATAGCCGAGACAGAAATCATACCAATAGGATCATCGACGTACCGGGCTAAAGTAATACAAACCCGAAAAACTCAAGACGACAAACAACCACTCCCGGAGTGGCTACACATAGCGGTTGAGGGAGAAGCTGTCCGAATACTAGGGGCATGGTTTGGCAACAACATAAGTGAAGCTAGTGTTTGGGAACCTACCCTTGAAAAGATTGATACAAGCTTAGATTGTTGGAATAAAAGCTCACCAACAATGGAAGGACGACGTCACATTGTCCAAATGGTAATTGGCGGGATGACCCAATTCCTAACACAGGTACAAGGAATGCCGGAGCAAATTGAAAAGAAAGTCAAAAAACGAATCTGGAACTTTGTATGGGCAGAAAAAGAAAAGAGCCCAGTAAACAAAGAAACAGTACATGGCCCAATAGAGGATGGCAGAAGAGCTGTCCTAGACATCGAAGCCCGTAAGAAAGCCATTGACATAATGTGGATGAGATCATACCTTACATTCGGGGAGGACCGTCCGCTATGGGCCAAAGTTGCAGATGCCCTCTTTGCACTTCACTCACCCAGGAATGTTACCGAAGAAAACGTAGACAAAAGAATTAAACTCAACCCAATTCTACAAACATGGAAAACCCTCCCAAAAAGAAGTACGAACACAGCAGCAATTGACGACCTGCAACGAATAATCAAAACAATTAAAGATTTTAAAATCAGACAAGAAGGCCTAGCGTACTCACGGGAGATCCTCCGCGAAATGCCTATATGGCTTCATGGACATGCGAACGCGAGAATCTGTCTACTTAACCGATCAGCCGCCAGCAAATGCCTAAAGAAAGAAAACCACCATAACCTGCGCACTGTAGGTCAAGCCGAAGACCTGGCCGCTCATCTACAAGAGGAAGAACATGAAGCCGACAGCTTATGTCAGTGCCAGCAATGCATATGGATCAGTACCACTTACCAATGCCTCAATCCCCATGCATGTATGACAAGAGCGAAAGCCTTGTTAGATACACTGCCACCAAAGTGGGATCCACGTCAAACACAGCCCGAAGATCATGAACCACTACATGCACCTACATCAGAGGAAAAAGACATCACAGTCTTTGACACGAGGATCACTGTGAGAGGTACACTAACAGATACCTTTAGAATCTTTACAGAAGGAGAGGACAATGAAAGCATATCCGTCATACCCCCATACCAAGGCCCAGCCCAGGAACCAACAGTTATCGCAACAGACGGCTCGTGCATCGAAAATGGACGAGAGACAGCAAGAGTGGGGGCAGGGATCTATTTCGGAAATCATGATCTACGTAACAAGTCAATGCGCCTCCCGAAAAATATGTTCAAGAGGATAACAAAAGCAACGAACCGGATAAAACAATCCCCATTAGAACAATCCAACCAAACAGGCGAGGTTGTTGCAGCCAGGGAAGCGATAGAGTTGGCACCGCGTGACGCAATTCTTAGATACAGGCATGACTTCGAGCGCTGAGATTGTGATAAAAAACGATGAATGTTTTCTCTAACTGTCGACTGGCATGTAAGGCATGATGAGTTATGAGGAATGTGAAGGGAACCTCCTGGAGTCTCGGACTCACATTGTGAGTGGAGAGAAAGTCAACATAGTCTTGTGACTATGTTTGTTGACGACAAGCTGACAGCAACTGTACAGTTCTTCGGCGGAGTTTCAATTACTCTATTCGGAAGACTTCATGGCCATTCCTTCTTTGGGTTAGGGTTAAGCTACTTCGCAAATGAAGAACTGACACTCCTCCGTCTGTCCGTGTGCGCATGCGTCGTTCATTCAACTGGCTTTTTTGTCACTTGTCTACTGGGATACTTTATCAATGCGCTGTGTCTGTGCATTCCTTTTCTGTGCCCTACCCTTGCCCTACATCTTTATCATGGAGAGAATCAGTCTAAACTAGCTATGTACAGTGGGCAAAAAAATTGTCCACATGTTTCATACTTTTGCAGAGATTGTCAATTATAGAGCTACTGAATAGAGATGAGACAAAATGGTCAATGATGGCCTGAAAGCCCTTGATAAGTGCTATGATAATCTTCTTGTTTTGTGTTATTTGGTCAAATACCCATGGATATATACTCAATTTAAAATGGCAAGTCATTTGGACAATTTTTTGACATATGCCTTAAAATAGAGAAAGTGCTTGCTCAGTACTTGGTATGCCCTCCTTTAGCCTTCAAAACAGCTTTAATCCTTCTAGGCATACTCCTGATCAATTTCTGACAATCCTCTTCTGTGATTTCCACCCACTTTTCTGCTGCTCTATCCCATATTTCCCAAACTCCAGATGGTGCTGTATCATACTTGTTGAGTTTGCATTTGAGGGTTGTCCAGAGGTGTTCAATGGGGTTTAGGTCAGGAGACTGAGCAGGCCGGCTCATGCAATGGATTTTGTTGTCCTCAAACCATTTGGTGGCTAGTTTTGACTTGTGTTTTGGATCGTTATCCTGCTGAAAAATGGCCATCTCTGGATCAACACCCAAACGATCCATGCTCTCCAGAAGATTGTTCTCCAAAATGTCCACATACTGCTCTGCATCCATCCTTCCCTCAACCTCTGCCATGTTTCCAGGTCCATCCCATCCCATACACCCCCACACCATGATATTTCCTTCTCCAAATTTGACTGTTTCCACCACATCTCTCTCTCCCATGGATTCACCTATCCTACCCCACACAAACTGCTGCCCATCTGACCCAAACCGATTGATTTTAGTCTCATCTGACCATATAACCCGTTTCCAGTCATCCACAGTCCAGTCCTTGTACTTCTCTGCAAATTTTAAACAAGCCTTCCTGTGAGCTGCAGTGAGTTTGGGCTTTTTCTGTGGCTTCTTGGTATCTACACCATGTTTGTGAAGGGAATTTCGCATGGTTTGGGTGGAGATAGCTTAATCAAGAAGGGGATTGATGTTTCTGGCCACCTCTGCAGCGTTCCTGGCTTTCCCAGTGTTGATTTGTTTGATAGCAGCCTGTTCATCAGTGGTAGAGAGCTTCTTAGGGCACCCTGCCTTATGGTTCTCCTTGTCAGGATACATCTCTTTGGCTAGAGAGGCAACCATTGACTTGGATACTCCAGTTTTAGCAGAGATTTCCCTGGATGAAGCACCAGTTTGGAGATGAGAGAGGACATTGTCTTTCTGAGTGGAGGTGATGGGTCTCATGATTTTATGGGGGCAATAGATGATCTGGATGTCCTTATATATGGTCTAGCTGACAGCTATGACATCATTATGATGTATACATTGCATCACTGTACAGCTCCACTTATGATGTCATCTATGAGGCATCACATTGTGCCAATAGTATTGATAAAGTAGCAACTCAAAAAATTGTCCAAATGACTTACCATTTTAAATTGGGTATATCTTCATGGGTATTTGACCAAATAACACAAAACAAGAAGATTATCATAGCACTTATCAAGGGCTTTCAGGCAATTACTGACTATTTTGTCTCATCTCTATTCAGTAGCTCGATAATTGACAATCTTTGCAAAAGTGTGAAACATGTGGACAATTTTTTTGCCCACTGTATACATATACTACATGCACCATGTTACGCTTGTAGAGGTACCTTCTGCTACACACTCCATGAACTTGATCTAACTGGAATTTTACCATTTTGGCTTGCAAGAACGGATACAAATTTGAGCATACTGTATGCACTAGGATGCATAAAATTGCGATAAATGCATAGTTATTCAACGGATGTCAAAATTTATGCAAAGTGAGGTATAAGTTATACAACTTCTGGCACACTCATGCACTCTCATACACAAAAAGCATACTTATACAGTTATTGCATGAAGTTGTATATAAGGCTTTTCCTGATGAGAGACCGACTCCAAGTATGTCCAGACACAGCTGACGAAAAACACTAAAAAGAATGAGGACAAAGGATACATCGGAGTGAAAAACAGAGAAATACTAAAAGCAGCAATAGCTAGCCTTAGACGACGGAACCAGCCCACGTACCTGAAATGGATCAAAGGACATAATGGCGATGAACGGAATGAAGCCGCAGACAGACTTGCAGGTGCTGGGGCCGAAAAAGAAACTGTAGACAACATCATTGTGCCGGACTCCATAGGTCTTGAAGTAACGGGCGCAAAATTGAGTGTGATGACGCAAAAGCTAGCGTATAAAGCCATACGCGAGCGAAAGCTAAAGAAAGAACGAAGAAAAGAGGCTCCAGACGACGAACAGTTGAGAACATTGAAAAAGTGCAGGCTCAGGTGGAAGAGGCCTTCGGACTAGTCCCAAAGAAAGACGGAATCTGGAAAGCAATTAGACATAAAGATTTTGCGAGAAAAACAAGAAACTTCCTCTGGATGACAATACATGACGCCTACATGACAGGCACACACTGGGAGAGAAGCTCCAACTCCGTGGAACGCCAAGAAAGGGCCTACATCAGGAAAAACCTCACCCGATAATCAAGGCTACATTTTGCAAAATTGCGGCAAAGTTTGCGCATTTTGCTACTTTGCCTGATTCCGCAAACGCCTTTCCAGTTGCTGTACAATTACTCAGAACGTTGCCAAATTTTGTACTATTACCGCTCATTTACAACTTGCAATTCTACGTAAAATCGTGCCATATCACGCCATATTGTCTACATCAATATCAGGGAGCTCTACGTTTCCTGGATTATTAGACCTGACAAAGATAGAGATTAGGAAAGTGAAGACACCGACGATCTGCAGAACTTACCTGGTAACCTCGCGATACAGTTCTGCCACCATATTGTGATACTTGGAGCATCCACTCTGGTCCGGCTTGATGATCTTCTGCTCCATCAACTGTATATGCTTCTCGTATTCGGTGCGCATCAAGACGAGATCGAAATTTTGCTTAACTCGGGTTCCAGTTGTGTACTCCCACAAGGCAGCGAAGATCTGAGACATAGAGTTGAGTGAAAAGAAAAGTATCATAGAGCAATAACGCACCGCGATGCCAACCAAACCAATCATAGCCATTGGGACCTCTTTCGCATCATCTTCATCAACAGTGGAGGAAAAAATATCAACAAATTTTTTCCCCAGGCTAGCGGCATGAGGCGAGTCCATCCAGAAAGCCTCTTTGAGAACATCCAAGACTGCGGGGTGCCGATAAGGCTGATTACTGCGCCAAGTCATCGTATCGGTGGGCTATAGGATGATCAACGTCGAGAAGAAGAAAAAAGAAGAAGAAGAAGACGCACGTTTGTGAGGGGAAATATATAACAACAAGCCTTCAGAAGATCTTTAATGAGCTTGGATCGCTGAGTCTCATCCAACTTGAGGAGCTCGTAGTGTGCGGGAACAATCTTCTCGGCAGCTTCTTTGACGCATCCTCGTATCGTAGAAACACGATTGTTGACCTGGGTATACACATGTATCAAGAAAATTTAGAATGTCAAAGGACTACTCACATATGCAACGATGAGTTGTTTGAACTTCTCGTCCCTGTCAAAACAGTCAGCTATAGCGGGTTGGTCATGCTTGTTGCAAGCAGTCTTGAATGCAAGCACAACACCAGCTTGCTGGTCTTCGGACTTTGGACACGCGTCTCGAAATATCATGATACCGATGGCGTTGTTGGTAGTCTCACTAATCACAAGGCGTAGGTTTTGGGGTTGTTTGAGAAGAGAAATGTAGCACTGGCCGCTCTCTGGATAGTACATATGCGCTTCAGGAGCATAAAGATCGTTACGTTTCTATGAAAAGATTAGTACCCAAATACGAGAGGCAAAAATAATCACTCACGTCAGTGGCGGCAATTTCAGCGTAGTTGGCAGCTTCCTCTTTACGGGCAGACTTGGCACTTTTCTTCGAGGACTTGCCTTGACGCTCCTGGGTTGTTTCGGGCTGGATATCAGGTCGCTGAGAGGCACAATCAGTATGGTCCAATGAAATAAATAAAGAAAAACTTTCCTCATCATTATATTTTGCATCCCTAGCAGAAACCTGAAAGATACATGTTTTAGCAAACTGCAAAATGGAAATTACAGTCAAGGGAAAAAACTGACCTTGGGACACTGTTTGTTGAGGCTTGCCTCCTCCACATCCTCAATGACAGCCTGACCTGTTGCTGAGTCAGTCAAAGTATTACTTGCACCAGAAGCAGAACGTTTGGGAGTTGGAGCAACAATGTCAAAGCTGTTTTCGCCAACGACGGCAATTGTAGCTGACGGTGACAAGTGTACGCATCAGCTATCACATGACACGACTATGACATAACACTCACCTTTGGCAGGCTTCTTCTTGCCAGCAGCGTCGCCAATGACCTGTACGCGCTAACAGGCCAACTTCAGAGTCTAGGAGACACGACATACGGAAAAAGACTTACTTCTTGGGCCAACTCTTCGTCATTAATTTCTCCATCGTCCTCCTCTTCAAAAGCACTGTCATCATCATCGACCCGGGCAATTTGCTCATCATCACTGGCTTCGGGTGGCTCTGGATCATCCACAGCGTTCTCTTGAACATCAAGTACGGTTGTGACATCCTTGGACTTTGCTTTAGCGGCAGTAGAGCGTGCATTACGGCCTACAACATTGTAGTTGGTCAGTATACCTGGTAACAACAGTATATATTTCGCACTGATCTGTTTTTCCTCTTCCTGCAGTGGCGGTATCAGCGGCTGGGACTTCGGAAGAGTTGACTTTCCGAGGAGCAACGTCTGAAATGGTTTTGAGGTCAGTACACGGCAAAAAATTAAGAACTCATGACTGACGCTTATTTTTGGCATCACTGGGTGCAAACACTTGTAATTCCTTGGATATACAGAGGAATTACATAAGACTTACACTGGTACACTCAATATGTAAGTCCACTTGACTTACTGAAGTATTACCAGAGACCAAGAAAAATAGAACAATTATATATGACCATTGTAAGGCATGAAGTCTCACAGTGGTCCTTGGTAATACTTCAGTAAGTCAAGTGGACTTACATATTGAGTGTACTAGTGTAAGTCTTGTGTAATTCCTCTGTATATCCAAGGAATTACAAGTGTTTGCACCCAGTGCATTAGTAGCCATCTTCTGTCGCTTAGGATTATCCGTAGTGCAGTTCTCGGTGGGCTGAGAACGTTTACGGAGCGAGCGAGCTTCTTTGGGTACATCAGCTGAGCTATTGTGAGTATGCTGTTTATGTAGGATGGTATTAATTAACTCACCTTTTTCACCAGCTGTAGTCTCGGCTTGATTTGGACGCCTGCTCATTGCAAGGATATCATTGAGGGTTTTTGGGGGCATTGAGGTAGATGGTCGTGGTTCAAGTAAAGGAAGTTTGTTGACGCGGAAAAAAATTTGATTTACCGTCATGGTATGGGATCAAATTTCTGCAAGTTTCCACAGTATTCTTACCCACCCCTTACACTCTACGCAGTACTGTAACTAACGACTGTCCCACCGTTTCCTAATGCCAGACGTCTGCCAAGGATGCAACAAAATATACGACTGCTTACAATTACACCTTCGCAGGACTACGGATCCACTTTGCCATGCATATGCAGATATGCTCAACCAGAAGCACAGTGACCCAAGCTCTGAAGCGACGTCTCAGTTCCTACACCAGTTTGGTGCTTCCTCCCACCGTCACACACTGCACCCAGATTCTGAAGGTGACTTTTTCGGAGATTACAACCAACTGGAAGAATTTGTTGATGTTGCATCTGGGACGGGAGATGCTATTATCGTCAACGACAACAGTGACATTTTCGGTGATGCTCCAGATGTGATAAAGGATTTGGAGGATGATGATTGGGACGATGAAGATGCGGCGGCTGCAGCCGAGTGTGAGCATGATTGGGAGGCCGAATTAGAGAGGGAGGAGGAGTATTGGGTTAGTGTTGAGAATGGGATGGTGCCTGATCTCCCAGAGATGGACATTGACACCTCAGAACTGCCTAATTCTCAGCCACCTCCACTTAACCAACCCAACACTCTTCGAGAACCCCATGTCCAACACTACCCAGATCCTCATGCAGGTGCACCACTGTCATCACACACAACTCAGCTCAGTGCTCAAGAAGCCTACAGCAAGGTTTTGGGGCATACCGCAAATGTCTGGGCACCATTTACATCTGAAATTGATTGGAAAGTGGCAAAATGGGCAAAGATGCGAGGTCCGAGTTCCACAGCACTTTCGGAGCTTCTCTCAATTGATGGCGTGAGTTATCCAAGTTACTTAACCTATACTCATTGTCACTGACTTTTTTCACACTATCCTTGTTTCTGAACGTCTGGGATTGTCATTCAAGAATGCCGCTGAGCTCAACAAAATCATTGATGCCAAGCTTCCGAGTCGACCTCAGTTCCAACGCCAGGAAGTTGTAGTCAAGGGCGAGGTTTTTGAAGTGTTCTTTCGGGACATTCTACAATGCATCAGGGCACTGTTTAATGATCCCGAATTTACTCCCTATCTCAAATTTGTACCCAAACACCATTTTGAGGATGCAAGTTGCTCCGAGCAGCTATATCACGACATGCACACTGGTCAGTGGTGGTGGTCAACACAGGTCAGTTCTCATTATGTATATTTTCTCGGTCTTGAACTGAAACATTACACTCTAGGAAGTCCTCGATAAAACTGCGGGACCTGGTCAGACTGTTATTCCCATCATCATTTCCTTGGACAAGACCCAAGTCACTGTCTTCCGAAACAAGACTGCCTACCCCATCTATCTCTCAATTGGCAACATTCCGAAGGAGATTTGTCGAAAGCCGTCTAAGCGTGCCTACGTACTTCTCGGCTACCTTCCATCTACCCGCTTGGAGCATATCCAGTCTCCTACCGTTCGTCATCGCTGCATCGCCAACTTGTTTCATGCCTGCATGAAGCACATCCTTTGGCCATTGGTGGACGCTGGGGTCTCAGGAATTGTCATGACCAGTGGTGATGGGGTTGACCGACTGGCTCATCCTATCTTTGCGGTATACATTGGTGACTATCCCGAACAAATTCTTGTGACATGTGGGATCACTGGGTTCTGTGCTCGATGTACTATTCCTCGGCAGCACATTGGAGAGAATATGGAGCCTCATCCCATTCGCAGTCTACAGGCAATTCAGGAGGTTTTGCAGAAGGTTGATGAAGGTGCCTCCGTCTTTGTCAGAGCATGCAAGGACGTTGGGATAAGGCCTGTCTTTGAGCCGTTCTGGGCGGACCTTCCTTACTCCAATATCTTCCTCTCCATAACTCCCGACATACTTCACCAACTCTACCAGGGTGTCCTCAAGCATATGAAGGGATGGGTTATCAGTGCCTACGGTGGCCACGAAATAGACACCCGTTGTCGTCGCCTCCCTCCTAATCACAACATTCGTGTTTTCATGAAGGGTATCTCTACCCTATCCCATGTTACTGGTCAAGAACACGACCAAATTGCTCGTTTTTTGCTCGGAATCATCGCAGACACCCCACTTCCAGGCGGGATGTCAAATGTCCGTCTTCTCCGTTGTCTCCGTGGCCTCCTCGACTTTCTCTTCCTCAGTCAGTATCCCGTTCACTCCAATAGAACACTTGCCATCATGGAGGATGCTCTTCGACAGTTTCACGAGGACAAGTCCGTCTTCTGTGATCTTGGCATCAGGTCCGACTTTCATATCCCCAAAATACACTTTCTCAACCATTACGTCGAGAGCGTTCGCTTGATGGGTACCTTTGATAATTTCAACACGGAATATACAGAGCGTCTCCATATTGACTACACCAAAGATGCATATAGGGCCACCAACAAGAAGGACAAATATCCCCAAATGACGACATGGTTGGAGCGGAAGGAGAAGGTCATGTCTCATGAGACTCATATTGAGTGGAGGTTGAGTGGAAAGCAACCCATACTGCGGTTGCATTGGATATCCCCTGGCTTCAATACTATGCGTATTCTACACATGACAAAACATCCTACCGTTCGCTCAGTGAAGATTCACGATCTTGTTTCCAAGTACGGTGCCACTTTTTTCTCTGACGCTATGTCACGCTTCCTTGTTGAGCTGGCAAACCCCCATCTTTTGGGTCGGCGACTGCAGGACGAAATAGACTACCATTTTCTTCCTATCTCCTCCGTACCAGTATTCCACCGCATCAAGTTCCTGCGGCACGACTTCTTCACCAACACCTTTAGTACTGCAGACCCAATTCATGCTCAACCATCTCGTCATGACAAGCGTAATCACATTGTCCCAGGGCATTTCGATACTGCTCTCATCCACATTAATGACTCCCAAGGTTATGACAATGTCGCACAAGGTATGTCTATCTCTTATGGACCCGAACATATGACTAACTAGTATTTGAAAGATATGCGGGTCGGCCAAGTACGTGTGATATTCTCTATCAGTGAGAAAGATGCTCCTAGTGTCTACGAAGGCGTTCCCGAGAGTGAGCGTCCCAGCCATCTCGCCTATGTAGAATGGTTTGCCCCTTTTTGCCATCAGGACAAGAATCATGGCTATTTCAAGATTTCGCATTGTGATGTAGCTGGAGGGCATTTGGCAAGTGTTGTGGATATTCGGCGGCTTATGCGTAGCGTCCATTTGATACCAGCATTTGGACGAGTGGCTCCTCGAGATTGGACAAGTAGTACTGTTCTGGACAGTTCTACTCATTTTTTCGTGAATACTGACAGTGATCGGCATATGTATCAGTTGTTTTCTTGTACAGCGTAGATATTCAGTTATATCTGTATGTTACGAGTGTCTTTTCCTGTATTTTAAACATCAGATCGCAGTAAACGCTGTCTTGCGGCAAAGGCTAGTAGTAGGAAAACACGATCAAATTAGGAAGGTGTGTCTTTCACCACTTTTCCATCACCTTCTGTCACTCCCGACGTCTTTTACATTACTATGGCACATCCTAAACCCCTCAAACGTTCATCTACTACTCCTCAAAGCTCATCCAAACGCCAGAAAATACTTTCCAGGTGACACCTTGGCTGCAAACTACTACTAGTACAGTGGGTCAAAAAATTGTCCACATGTTTCGCATTT
>JAACJM010000276.1:0-106004 GCA_013368315.1 Tetrapyrgos nigripes | reverse complement strand
GAATTTCGATAACCAGGACCCCAGACTGTTCGGACGACAGTCTCATCGTGGACTCAGGAGACATCATCTTTGATCTTCGTGAGACGGGTTACAATGACAGACCCGTCGCAGTTACTTGTGTTCCAACATAGATGGGCCTGTTTCATGTAGTCCTTAGTCAAATTTGTGCAAGTCGATATCGTGGATAACAGATTGAATCTAAATAGTTGTTCCTTCTACTATTATAGGCACTCTTATCAGAAATCCAGACATGGTGTATTTTGAAGAATATCCTTAATCATGTCCAGAGTCCCGATTTAAGCTCTATTTGAAGTTCTTTCAAGAGATTTGATAGTTCACCAAACAAATGTACCGAAAGGCGTCCGAACATATCAACTTTCTATTCATATATCTAGCTTACTGACACATAATCTATTTGGACTTCTATGTAGACTACGAATGTATCTCCATTTCGTACACCCATCCGCGAGCGGATATTTTGGTATTTTCGGCGTCATGCGAATTGAACTTGACGAAGGGAATGTGCTACAAGCGCTATCCCAGGTCTTCTAACCCGTTCAGGCTAGGCTTTGTCATTTCACTCTTATCTCAGGGCAAAGAGAAGCAACCTTCAGAAGTTACGAGCCCTTTTAAGGGTCGTTCTTACACACATCGTTTCTGCCTGTGGCTATGCTCATTAGGGCCACCTGGTGGCAATTCCAATCACTAAATTTGGGCCTCTTCTCGTGCCACGCGCAGCGGTGACCCACATTTCCTCGTTCAAACCTTAACAGAGGTACTGCATCTAGAGTCATCTGCGGTACGCGTTCAACTTGAACCGCCGGCTACTTCCATGCTGAGTGCAGGAGGAGCCAGCTAGAAGCCTGAATTCCGTACGAGAGGTAGTATAAAGATAGCTATTCTCAGGAACACCGTAGCTATCTAACTAGGTACGGATGGCGAGGGCTATCCCTCAGATCATTTCCAAAATTGATGATTCATAGCTTTCCTCCAGTACTCAAGTATTTTTTCATCAGTTTCAGCACTTATAAGTCCTCGAGGTAGTGCTTGGAGCCTCAGCAGCTATGGCAGACTCCTCTGAACCAGCAGAACTACTCTTCCTTGAACATTGCGATTTTGCTGGTACCATATTTCAGAAATATTCTTCGGTGAGCCCTTCTCCGTTTCATACAGCTGTATGTCTATGTCTAATAATCTACCTGCAGGCTTCAGCATTATTTGTTCTTCAGATGCATGATTTTGCTCTTGCGGTCCAAACGCACCAACATGTCTAGTAATCGTAACTACTATCTTGCACTGTACACCTTGGTGCTATTTGGACTTGGAACTGTCTTCATGGCGATGAACGTTCATCTCATGCAGCTAGCTTTCATCGATCACCGAGATTTTTCCTGGCGGTCCTGAAGCCTATGAGCTCTCGGTGTATTCTACTGCCTGTTGCACTTACGCCAAATGCAACGTTTATCATTGCCAACTGGCTTGCGGACGCATTGCTAGTACGTGATTCGAATCTCTTTGCGAGTGAGCATGTTACTGAAATAGTCCTATGTAGCTTTTCCGGTGCAGAATCATCTGGCAAGAAAAGGCCTGGGTGCTGTTTCTTCCCGTCCTGTTGTACCTGGCAGATCTTGGTGAGTGGTTCTCCATTAAGGCCCCAAGTGCCTTGACCCACTGGCTTACTTCCACCTAAAGCGATGGGAGCGATGTATCTCTATCAGCTTTCAGTCCCAACCGCCACTCTCTTCACGGAAGAGGCTGTGGATTTTGGTCTTCCCTACTTCTCCCTCGCCACCACACTCAACGTCCTACTGACACTCTTAATCTCCTCCCGTTTGATAATCCACCAACGGAGATTAGGAGCCGTACAATCCCTCCCTGACTCAAACAACCTTCCCTACATGCCCATCGTCGCCATGTTGGTGGAAAGCTCTGCACTATATGCAGTATTTTCGGTGCTATTTATCGGACCTACGCTGCTGGAAATAGTGCTTCTGCTATCTTCTTGCCTATCCTTTCGCAAACTCAGGTACATTGACTTATTTCGTGTGTATCCTCTGCAGCAGTCAGCTGAAATACCACTTAGATCATAGCACCTCTCCTGATCATTGCCAGAGTTTCCAGAAGGAGGGCTTGGACAAGCACTGATACCTACTCTGCGAATCGTGCTACGGTCGATCTTGGGCAGTGCCTGCCTCTGGAAGTACAACTCGTATTGACAATATTCCTCTGGAGCCAACTCCCAAGTTCAGCAACATCCGTGATATCACCCATCCTGATCAGATCCACACGGAGACAACAGTGGACATCAAGGTAGCGTGAAGAGAGTGAGTGGGCTAGGCTGGGTTCACTGGACTGCGAGGCACAGCGCAAACAAATGGTCATCACAATAGGTCTCTATATTCCATGAAGATAGTGAATGTATCTTAGTCTTGAATCTTGAAGGGGACCGTAACTTCTGCAATCATGGCCCCAGAAGCTCAAAGCTCAAAAATAATATGCAAATAAAGCTATGACTTCACAAAATCATCACAAAAATTATATACTGATCATGACCTGTGCCACCTGCAGTCATGTACTCAACCTTCCTGAGGGGTAACCTGGTGGGAAATTGAACCTGTCAAAAAATCCTGACCTGTTGAAATCGGGACCTGCTGTAAAGGATTAGGTCAGCCTGCGATGAGACCCAACCTCCAACTGGACCAAAAGGCCACAAAATTCGGTACGTGTGAATACTGTCACAGACGCTATATATGGAGTAACGAACCGTTACATTATCTCCCCTTCGAGGCAATCTCCTCCCGGGTCTCTCAGGTTACGAGGCCTTTAGCCGAGTTAACTTATGTCGTCTTCGCAACTTTTCCACGCCTGCAATTTCTATTGGCCAGTCTCTATGATGCCGACAACCGAACGAGGATGCCGTCGGCTTTTTGATCCGACCCAAGCTGTCGTCAACCATGAACAAACAATGACATAGCCCAAGTCGCATCGGATTTTCATAAGTCCTTTCACCTTCACCCTACGATGTGCTACTACAGGCCTCGTAAATTGCCATGCGAAGCAGTGGCATCTTTCCCCAGTCCGGAAGAATGTCCTTATATAGAAGACCCCGAATCGATTCTGGTTTCCCACGCCAGTCTCAATCCTCAGCCGTCAATTCGAATGAAGGGCAGAATCCACGGGCCCGAAATGGGTGCTCCCGGGAATCGAAACCAACGACCGCTGTGTACCGAATATTCTGTAAAGGATTAGGTCAGCCTGCGATGAGACCCAACCTCCAACTGGACCAAAAGGCCACAAAATTCGGTACGTGTGAATACCGTCGCAGGCGCTATATATGGAGTAACGAACCGTTACACCTGCTGAAAATCCCAACTTGTTGGAAATCCTGACCTGTTAAGAACCATTTGACTCTATGTCAAGTACACCAGTCTCAATTGCAATGACCTATCTAGCTTGAGACCCAAGCAACTGTTAAAAAATCATGAACCTGATTGAAATTCACTGACTCGTTTGAGGCCCTGGGTCTTGGAACCTGCCCAGATATTTTCAGTGTTTTCCCAAGCCCCTGTCACGAAAATGGACCTTTCTAAAAACCGATTTTTGATACACTATTTCGCCCATAGTTGGGCCCAAGTTTGGCGGCCCAAGATTTGCCAAAAGACTAACTTGTACGTGCACGCTTATGCCTTAGGGTCGGCCTAGATGCCAGGCTTGACGTCGTTCATAGGTCTACATAATTTGTCGTGCGTATATTTTCATTCTATAAATTTACTCGTAAATGCTAGTGCTGCTGATGACTCTAAGTTTTGATGTAGGTCGATCAGGTGATGCAGGGTCCAAGGTCCAAGTCTTTGCCAATTCGCAGTTCGGCCGACGCATTGCTGAGGAAAGACACGGAAAACAGTCGTAATTCACGTCGCATTACAAGCTTTTACTAGAACTCATGCCACCACTCCCACTGAAAAACATTTTCATCGACCTTCCCTCTTACTAACAGTCACTGTCCTAGTCAGTCACCGATGTAAATTCGGGAGACGGGTTTTGTCTTGTGATCAGAAAAATGAGTCGCATGTGTATGTACTAATGTAGTGAGCTGCGATGAGTTGAGAACCTCCTAGGCAGATTGTGGCGTGGAACTTCAATTCAATATTAACGACAACTAGGGAAGAGTACTACTACGATAAATATGCTAGTGCAGGCCGCTGTATACAGCGGCAGGTACGAGTCCTCATCCTCTTGCACAAAATCAATTGAACGATCGACTCTGAAGAGATCCTAGGCTCTGGTCACTCGACGGAGAATTTGCGGAGAAGGTATTTTGGTGCCGAGTCTGCCGTCTTAAAAAATAAGATATGTTTTCCCAGGATGCGATAAGTGCGACCATTTGACCTCACAATAAGACTCGTCCTATAAATAGGACTCGTAAACGATTTTTCCTCAGCTGAAGTACCCAAAGTCCGCCCTATGAGTTCACCATGTCAGGTACGTATATACTTGCCGATAACTAATCAAAACGCACCTTAACAGACATCGTCAAATGCGACTTTAGAGCATAACCTTATCCCTCTGGGCTGAGGCTCAGAGGGATCGAAGGTTGGACGTTTAGAGCGAGGGTAAAATCTGCGGACTTTCGAAGGAGTTTGATCATGAAATACGAGGCTTCGCTGTATGCGAACTGACGATATGTGATCAGAGTTGCCTACTTTGACTTCGGTCTCCACGTTCCTCTGTCAGCGTTATCTGCGAGCTGGGTGATCTTGAAACCAAAAGCCGGACAGCCAAAGAGTGAAGACGTGTACTTCTCAGAGAATGGTCAATCTAATCGGACCGAAGGTCCCAGAGCTCTTACTAGAAGTTCAGGGCTCAGGGCTCAGCTCCCAGCCCCATACTCTGATCTTTGGACATGAACTTTTAAAAAAACGAATCCTATATTTGTCATTCCAATGAATTTTGTGAAACTGCGCTCATGTCCATCTTCTCAAGGCACTGGAAGTGCTACCCACTATTTGTCCGGATTCCCCTTGAGTCTGACGATGGAAAGAACAACCAGGAGGAGGAGGAGTGTATTACCCGCTGAAGCTTCAATTTCTATGTCATCGGAAAGCCTTTTCTGGGTTCAGCCAGGAACATGACTTGATCAATGTAACTTAGGAGGAGTGTATTACCCGCCGAAGCTTCAACTTCTATGTCATCGGAAAGCCTTTTCTGGATTTAGCCAGGAACATGACCTGATCAAAATAACTTTAGCTGCTACTTTTTCTCGTCCCTAGTCATCCGTGTGCGCTCAGGATGGGTCCATTCGCTTCGAAACCTAACCTTCAAGCTATTTTTCTCCAGATGTCAAATGGCGCCGCAAGTCTCTGATCTGACAATCACCCACCGTGGAACTACCGTCATAATGGTTACGTGCTCGATTTTGCTGATTGGAGGTTTGGAGTAGATGCATGCCATGGCGGGCTATACAGAATATACACCAGGTATGTATGTAGACGATCATACCGTGTATATCTATCTATCTATCTACACCCATGGCCAGAAGGGAACACATGCAAGTTTCGGAAAAGGTATTTAAATAAGTCCACAAATGATACCCACTCCCAACTCGAGTTTCCTCGACGTCGGACATCCTCTCTCAGGATAATCAATCTCAAAGCTCTCGTTCTCTGCATCAATCATGCAACTCAAGCTCAACAGAATCTTCGTCGCAGTCACAGTCATGTTGATCACAGCAATCGGTCAATCCGCTGCCCAGTTCTGCAACACCTTCGATGATTGTCCTGGAAGTGAAGTACGTGAACAAGAAAAGTTTTACCAGGTTGACCGGTGCTGAAATTCTTTTATATGTAGGTGTGTTGCTCTGTGGTAAGGCATTTTATTATGTTTGGAAACGTCTGTCAATCTAGAAAATGCGCTTCAACTAGCCTGCCGTAAAATTCTGCATTCCATTCAACTCATGTACCAATCTTGATGACAACGGAATCGTGAGGAACCACTATCTGTGATTATGACGTACTAATCCTCACTGATAACTTCGCTGCTGTTCAAATCGTTAGGGTCAATGTCCCGGACCAGGACCAGGAGGACTCCCTACTGGAACTTGCGATTGAGGAGAAGGCAAGGCTGGCAATAGGATGAATGGTTTCAGTGTGGTGAAGGTGTATCACGGCCGCGTCTTGTGAAGTATATGTCAATGTATATGCAATATAGAAATTGCTCTCCTCTTGTCATGTTGCAAAGAGACTATGAGCGCGCCTTTAACACAAAGACGAGATTATTGTCGGAAGGTATTTGTACATGTTTATCAACACCTTTGAAAGCTCTACACTGCCACAACCACAACAGTTTAACGTTTAACCCCTATTGGCGCAGTCCTTATTGCCCTCTCCCTCTGCATAGCGTCTAAACCTTCCGAGGATCCACACCCGGTGCATCGAAGCCTGACTTCCCCACTTTTAGATAGTATAACGTGGTGACTGTCCGAGCATCACCTGCAATCGTATTCGCTGCTCCTGCTCTGCTCCGACACGTCCATGGCATTTGTCTGGCGGTCTTCCCTCTCAGGACTCATGAGCCAGATCGAACAATGACACAGCTCCTTCTCCTTGAAGCTAAGCCCAAGTCACCGACAGAGCTTTCCCATTTGTGGATATCGAACATCAGCAAAAAGGCCAAGGGGGACCGAAAATTTTGTAACATTACACAATGTTGAAAAATTTTTTAACGACCTCCAGGCTGCGACCGACCGACTGTACTTACCATATTTGGAAGGTTATTCTCACTGACTAATCACCGACTTACCAAATTTGGCTAGTTCCTAGCGGATGAGATGCTGTTTGGATGAGCTACCTTCATCCGCGGATGATTGGTAGGTATACTTAAACATTTTAAGAACATCTATTCACTGTGCTCAACCAATTTGAAGTACAGTACATGAAAATTATCGTAGTTCTGCGTCACTTTGGCACATAGTAAGTTACAGTAAGGACAGTAAGTACAGCGGCAAGAGCATGAAAGTGCTTAGCCACTGAAATTTAATACACTATAGCAAACCTCGACCAGCCTTAAAACAGTCTAGACCAAGCCAAATTGAAGGTTTCCTTGGATTTGTGACCAAAACCGAGCCGCCTGCAAGATGTGGATGCCTCTGTTGGCAACTAAGACATTTTAAGTGGCTCAAATGTCGCGCAAAACATAGGGTTCCAAAATTTTTTAGTGACCTGAGACTGCCGACCGACCACCGGAGTGTGCCGGTCCGCAATCCCGGGTCCCCCTTGAAAAAGGCATTTCGCCTTTTCGAACTTTTCCCGAACTTTCAGGCACTTTTCGCCGGGCCTTCCGGACTTTTAAAAGCCAGGTCCCATTACTTTTACAAGTTCGAAAAAGTTCAAATAAGTACATGAACAAAAGGTTGGAAAAAGTTCTATATACATATATCCTGGTAGCTTCCGCGGCACTACAACCAGCCCACCAATGCATCTACGCTTCTTCAACGGTCAGACAGCATGGTCCTGTCAAAAGAATGAGAACGACTTCTTGAGCACAGATGGAGCATAACTTACCACAAACCAATTGCGCTATGCTAGCTATCTCAAGTTTGTGCTTCCCGTGGTAAGCCCTGTTGGAAATCATCGTATGAAAAAGCAACTTGGTAGGGGAAAAAATGCATTTACCTTGTGCAAACATTTTTTCCTTGCCAACATCTCAACGTGCTTCCTTTCCCATCTGGCAAAACCACCATGTAGTATGTCTCTGTGGGCCTGATGCACATAGGGAAAAATTGGGGCCATCAACGAAATTGAGATTTGAGGAGGGCTTGACTTTCTGAGCGTTGCTGAGAAGTAGAGCGTTGATGTGGAGTTAACAGCACTGAGAGGCTGACGAAGACAGAGAAAACATAGAGGACAATGGAAAGAACGTTGGCGGCTTTGATGGGCAGCGTCGGTTGAGGGAGTTGAGGGCAATCTTGAGGGCAACGTTGACAATGTTGAGGACGTCGACAAGGAAACGTAGATGATGATGTAAGTGGCTTGATGGACGACTGTATATATAGTACACGTCACAATGTGTCGGAGTTTGAACAGAACTCGTTTGAAAAATCCGTCGTTCGAATTCCTTCAGCCGTTCCCCCGCCTTGAAGTGCTCAGCGCTCGGCACACAACATGCATGCTCACTGTCAACACTATGGACAAGATGGGGAGAGCAGTGTCGT
Organism: Tetrapyrgos nigripes; assembly: GCA_013368315.1. Lineage (NCBI taxonomy): Eukaryota > Fungi > Basidiomycota > Agaricomycetes > Agaricales > Campanellaceae > Tetrapyrgos > Tetrapyrgos nigripes. The sequence goes on along the minus strand of JAACJM010000276.1, from coordinate 97,795 downwards.
TCTCTTCATGATTTACATTGGGTGACGCGCTACCTGCTGTACATGTAGTACTACATACACTCTAGGCTTTCGGTCTACTGGTAGACAAGCTCGCAAAAGTACACAAAAGTCCTCGCCGGTTGCGAGGCCCACTGCAAAGTACCAAAAAGTCCGGAAAAGGTCTTGCAGAAAAGGTCATCAAAAGTTGTTGGTGGTGACATGGCAAGTCTGGGCGGCGACGACCGAGGGTTGAGCTTGACGCTGGTACAGGTACATGTAGGGAATACAGAAGGGGATACAAAAGGGGCGGGGAGGGTCAATAATGCGATCAAAATACTTCGAAGATGAAGGTGTACCTCTGTAAAATGATGGGAGCACCCTTGACCATCGGGCGTCAACCTAAAGGCTCCACGTCCAGCACACGTATCCCATCTTCCACTACGACAGGGACGACGACCTACAACAATGCCGAGCCATGGTCCAAGTCAGAGCAGATAGACCTGTCTGCATAGGTTGCATCGTTATTGAGAATGTAATAAAAGAGCAAGGAGTCACGTACAAGTCAATTTTGGTATGTTATTCGAAACAGTTTCCACCAAGCATCCATTCTCGCAACGAAGAACATTAGAAGTCATTGGAAAGGGATGTCTTCAGAATCTGCTTCAAAGAAAAGAACGGAGTTGCATAAATTAGTAAGAAAGAGACACCAGGAAAAGGCCAAATACAACATACCCTGACGTGACGATCATAGGATGGAGACGGAGCAAAGCAACCCAGAGGCCTTCATTGGAATCCCGGAGCCGGTGTCCAATTTCAATCCGTCTGTGTAGATGAAGCCGAAGAGGGTGAAGTAGCACTGGACGAAGCTCTAACAGTCGTCATAGTCAGCCTAGGAGGCTCAGGGGAGGGTTTGGAGAGGAATATGTCAGTTTGTGCGCTGAAGCATATAACGAAAATCAGTCAGCTGTTCCATACACTCAACGCAACACAGCGCACTGAGAGACACTCACCATCCAAAAATCCCAACTTTTTCTCCTATACGACGGACTGCAAGGTGGGTTGGGGGTTCCTTGGCCATTCCCTATGTTTTCATTTCCGTTGGCGTTAGTATTCCCATTCTCGGTGTTGAAGTTGACGTTAACATCGGAGTTGCCTAAGGATCCTTCACACCAAGTAGCAGATTTGGCTGAAGCGAGAGGTGCAGAGCTGGGTGTTCCGGTGACACGCCGTTTGTAGGGTATACGTGTTGAGTTCGCCGCAGCTGTAGAGCTTGGAATGAGTATCATGTCATTGAAGGAGAGAAGAGACGGCAAGAATGGATGAAAAAGAGAAATGGAGAACAGCAGAGCGGGGAATGAGCGAAGTAAAGAAAAGGACGACAAGACAGAAATCTGAAGATATAAGACATACAAGACATGCCCATTAGGTACCCATCCCTAGCACATGTACACCTTCTTCAGGACAAGCAGGCAAATTTGGGACTTTGAAAGTCGCGAGACATTTCTAGGATAACCCGTCTCGCAGAGGTCCGGGGAAAGTACCGCCTTGTTTCCCGTCTTACGAAGGAATGGTGAAAGTGCGGTTGGTGCCAAATTTGAGTTGGCTGGGCTGTGTGAAATAATGTCAAGTGAGCTAAGAGAGAGGTGAGGTCGAGAGAGGGTTGGACAAGGGTAAGGTGAGTGGAGAGTGCATAGTCAGGGAGACCACGTGAGTTACAGGTGAAAATGGACGAAGAAGACGAAATGACGCGTACAGTTTAAGAAGTCATCGATTTCAGGTGGGTATTGACCACACTAGACGATAGAAGAAGGCATTCAGTCATATGGAGTGACCAGTGAGATGTACTGACGTAATTATGTCAGAAACGGGAGATGCTAGAAGAAAACAACCATACTCACAAGGAATGAGTAGGGCTCCAGGCCGAGAAAGTATAGACGTAGATGGTTGTTGAAATATATACCTTCCATGTATAGTAACTATGATTCTATATGGAGTTATTATGAAACTTCTACGTAGCTATAAGTATGCTAGTCCTCCAGGACATTCTCCAGACATTACTCTTATCTTCTACTATGTAGTGATATCTCTGTAGATAGCAATATGGCCAATGGCAATATCCTCTTAGTCTCTAGGTATGTCCATGGACAATGTAGATATTAGTAATTACATGCTCTTTATCTAGTATAAAAGCTCTCTGTAAAGTCGTAGATACTACAGAACAATATCTAGTTCTATCTGCTCTACAAGCAACTCGTATCTAAGCTCTACAAGCTTTCTACTCAGCTCTCTATTTGGTGAGCTCTACTGACTGGTCACCCTACACTGAATATTTGCTGCTTCATTAGGTTATGGCCCCGGGGCCATCGATGCTGGTCTTATCCCATACAACTACCGTTGTCAAGATGGATCGCATTGTCGAGGTCAACGGCGAGCTCATCGTCGAGTAAGCTGTCGGACTCGATGTTGTGCAGTTGGTGGATCGATGTTTCGCTTTATCTCCTTCTTCATCTATATTGCCCGGTAAAATATATAACCTGGGTTCAGTTTAGAGTCGCATTAGGCACTCTTTGCTGGTTTAGTTATAGATCTAGATAAGTCACTTTATACCTGTAACAGTTATTTGTGGAACCCTTATGGATCTACAGATAGTTGTATGCAGAGTGACTGGCACGCTTTGCAGCCTCCACTTTAGTGTGGGACTGTTTTTCACACTCAGGCAAAACTCCGTAGTCATTTGGATGAGCCAGGGGCGTTTATAAAAGTCGCCGATCTAGATCTATAGAAAAACAGTAGTTAGATAGTGCTCCCCTATATACTTTATAGGCATCTCTACACCCATTAGGAAGTACTGTGCCACTACGGTCAATATTGCAACTTCTAGAGTAATCATGTGCTCTCTGTCAAGAGTATGGTCTATGACAGTGTGAAATTGATTGAGAAGCACTGATGAAGAAGTTAATATAGGATTCCATTATGTGCATGTACCGACGAACGGTTTTCTACTGGCATATAGTTGATTAATGCAAATGTATTATGTACATTCCTTGTCTGAGGCGTTTGCTCAGAAAGGAGAAGGAATATTGCGATCATCCTATACACTGTGGTTGTATTAGACCCTTCGATGTTCCTTGGTACTTGTGACCTATTGAATGCACATCTTTACTGATTGATACTTCATAGATCAATATGTCTTCCAACAACGCAATCAACAACTCTGAAAGCATCTTCAACGTTCCCATCCTCAATACTACTATGCTATCACCTGCCTCCTTGAAGCCAAAGGGCTTAGCAGGGTTGCTTCAGGTACCCAAAAGCGTTATGTGAACACAAGTCCCACCGAAACAGGTAATGCACCTTCTTTTCCTGAAGGATTTGTACTAGTTTCTAATGAAATTTTTAATGCTTTAACTGAATCTGAACAATCGTCTTATAACCAAATCATTGATACCTTTGCTCATGAATGGGATCAATATCAAATTTTGGTTAATAAACATGATCGGGAATTAGTTGAAACTTATAAGCTTCATAGTTCTTGGGATGACAAAGATGAACAGGCTTTGGGTTTTATTTCCTCCTATCTTCCAAATGATGTGGGTTTGGAAATGAGAGAGTTCACTAGAGATGAAATTGAAGAAGACCCTTGTGCCAAAGCAAAAGGAGATTATACTGCTAAAATGCTTTGGGATAAAATAGACAAGAAATACAGTTCTCCTGGCCCGATGTCATGGTTCTTAGACTTCAAAGAGTTCATGTCTTGGACGCTTGATGAGAAGAAAGATCCTGCAAACCAGATTGCATCTCTGGGAGCAGTTCTCACATGTCTTAAAGCCTATGGATTTACAGTTGATGACAAGTTTAGAGCTCTTTTCTTGATGGATCGCATTCCGCAATCCTGGGGAAACTATGCTCAATTTACACTTGCCACTATCAAACCAAAGAACCTGACTATGGCACATGTGGAAGGACTGATTCTCGTCAAGTACAAACGACGGACTGGTCAATCTTCTGAATCATTTCTTCTTACCCGCATTACTGGAGATAGACGAAAGTTTGATTCTGCACCCAATTGGAACTCTCAGAAGGCTGGATCTTCTAAACAGAAGAACCAAGATAAGGGTAAGGGTAAACAACCCAAACCTCAGGAACCTTCTAAAAATGTTACAACAGGTGATGCGAATCAAGGGGGAGATAAGAAGAAGAAAACTCTCGCAGTAAGAAGAAGAAGGGTTCCAAAAAAGGTGCTGCTAATTTAGCTAATCCAGAAGTAGAAGCTGATTCAGATTTTGATGATGATGCTCCTTTAATGGTGACCGCTTTCATGGCAAATCCTTTTATAAATGCCACATTAGATCCAATCGAAATCAGTGACACTGATGATCTACCAAAGACATGTGAGCAACCCATTTATGAACTTCTTCCCTATCATAACTTTCTGATTGTTCGATCAGACTGCTTTATAGACGAGAACAATGATTCTTCTTTGAAGGAAAGAGTAAAGCGAACTTAGCTAAACAGGTCAGACCACAAACGATTTCAGGTTACTTCATTCTTACTCATTATGAGAGACTCATGATCAATGAACTCGCACAGGAGACAGTTGATTTTGAAAGCTTTCTCAGAGTAGAAGCTCGTCATCAAATGACCTGTAAGCTAGCCGAAATTTGGGATTACACATACAATTCTGATGGCACTCATACAGAACCTTATCTTCAAGCAAAAGAGGATCTCAATGGTGACGAAGACATGACAAACCAATGGTTTGATCATGAAGGAACTATCCGTCCCATTCAGAAACAAATCGAGGAAGAGGTCGAGTATTTTTGCCGTTATATCATGAATAAAGCTTTGGCTGATATGCGCAATCATAAATGGATTCCACAGCAGTTTAAAAAACGTGAGCCAGTTCCTTCAAAGCCTCCTTCCGTGATTGAGAGAGCTTACTGGCCTACTCCTGCTCAATCTGTTATGCGCACAAATGGTGTTACAATTAACACTCAATTTCATGATACATCACTATATCCTAATTTATTTGCACTCTACCTTTTCAATATACCAAAGCGTCATCGTCATCTTCAAGTAGAAAGCGAAAGGCTGTTCGAGGTTCGTCTTCTTCTGAATCATCAGATTCTACATCTTCGGATCATAGCGAAGAAAGTTCCTTTAAATATATTCCTCCGAGTGTTGCATTCAAAATGTGGCAAGACAGAATGTCTCACATGTTCACAGATCCAATCCTCGAGAATATGAAAAGAGAACCTGATGAATTTGGAAACACTTCGAAGAAACCTCGCTATGATGTACCTTTAGAAGAAGAAGCTGGTCCCTCATCTCTGGCAGATGCTGATAAATGTTTCCATTTTGTCTGGATACCTTGCAGATGATGATGGTGTCAGTCTTGGTTCAGAATCAGATGTGGAAATTTATATTGATGGAGACGAAACTATGGCATTCTGGCAAGTATTTCACACCTCTAATAAAAATAGTGCACTCATACAATTGCCTCAGATCTCAATGTCGTCGGACTATTGTGAATCTCATACAGCCCTAGCAGCTATAGACAATTGTACTATTATTACAAATGATGTGCCTGTATTTATTTATGAACAAAGTTTTGTTGCTCATGCACATTGCTCAACATGTGAAAAGTATCCGTTGAATAGTATTTGTAAGAGTAAGATCACTGATGAAATAACCTATTGGGTTTCAGATTCAGGTGCATCGACTCACATTACAAACAATTTAATGGATTTTGCTCAGTACCATAAGTTACCCAATCCGATTCCACTTCAGATTGCTGATAAAAGATCTGAAACTTACCTTGAAGGTGTTGGAACTGTGTTTATTGAACACATCAATGAAGAAGGAGTCAAACATACTATAAAACTATACCCAGTGTTTTATCAACCAACTTGCACACATCGTTTGTTGTCTCGAGGATGTATTCTTCGTGAAGGATACTATGAAATCTCACGAGATGGCAAGTCCGAGTTTCGGAAAGATGTAGATCAAAGTCTTCTGATGACATTATTACCAATGCATCGGAAAGACAATTTGCATTGGCTCAAATCGAAGATTAATCATTCCTGAGTCAGCAAATCTATCATCTACTCTTACTGATCATGACATCGTGCATAACCGCTATGGACATGCTGGAAAGGCAGTGGAAAGTCATATCATTAAGAATACTAAAGGCTTAAAACCATTTAAAGTACCTAAACATAGTGTATGTCGAGGCTGTGCCTTAGGCAAGACTCCATCGAAATCTTATCCTTTATCAGAAAAGCGAGCTACAGAAGTATTAGAACTTGTGCATACAGATGTGAAACAACAACCATCTATATCATATCACAAGTACGAGTATTTCGTTGTCTTTCTTGATGACTTTAGTTCTTTCCCTGTAACCTTCCTTTTAGTAAGGAAATCTGATGTCTTTAAGTCTTTTAAAATGTACGTTGCCTGGGCAGAACAGTCTACTGGCAAAAAACTAAAGACTTTACGATCAGATTTGGGAACAGAGTTTATGAACGAAGATTTTGACAACTTCCTTGCTGAAAAAGGCATTATAAGACGAATGTCAGCCCCATACATACATCAACAAAATGGTCGTGCCGAGAGAATAATTAGAACACTCAATGAGAAGTCAGAAGCCATGCGCCATCATGCAAATGGACCTCCTTCTTGGTGGGAATTTTCTCTTGCCACAGCTACTTTTGTAGCATGTCGCACACCAACAAAATGACTCAAATGGAAGACTCCTTTTGAATTGTGGTACAAAAAGAAACCAGATGTATCTTATTTCCGTTCTTGGGATGCGCTGCATATGTATTCATCCCAGAAAAGAAAAGAGTAAATAAACTCTCCCCAAAATCGGAATTAATGATCTTTGTTGGTTATGAAAAAGGTTCTAAAGCCTGGTTATTCATGAGATGTGACAATTCACTCTTTGTTAGTCCACAAGCACTCTTTATTGAGAAATGGTTTCCACGAGTCTTATCATCCGAAACAGAAGAAAGCGACAAATCCATCCAAACCTGTCCAACCTTCTGAATTAATGCGCAGTTTGCACAAACAGGGTACAAATAATCTCCCACCTGACCCTGTAGTACCCCTCGATTTAGATGATCTGTTCCGAGATCAATTTGATGATCAGGGTCCACCACCCGATGAAGGTAATGGTGATCATCAAGATATTGATGATGGAAATGGTTCAGATGCTACTTCTGAAGACCATAATCCTGGTGCACACCAACCTTCTGATCCAAATGACTCCGAAACAGAATCTACACAATCTCGTGAACCAACTCCACCACCTGCACCAGAACCACCTGCTCAAGTACCTGCTGATCCTGTACCTGTACAAGGTCCTCAACCAGTTAATCCATGAAACGTCGATTTAACTACTGGTAGATTTATAAATAGAGAACCTGATCCAAATCAAACTAGATCTTCAGATCGTCAATCTAGACCAAATTGGAGAATTACAGATCCGAACATGCAACACAGTAGAGACATACCACGGGTGGATGGACTAGAGTAACTCCGAGAGTAACTCGTTCTCAATCTCATGCTGCTGGTTCGCAAACTGTAACAGATCCAACTCCATCAACTTCTCAAGTCAGAGAAGAGAGTGACAATGAAGATCAATCTGAAACAGAACCAGGACCTAGTGGAGAAATTGCAGAGTTTCTTGAACAAGATGTTTTAGAACAACGTGTTCAACAAGGGGGAGTATGGTTACAAAATTATCTTTTATCGCAGGTCTTTGTAGATAATAAACAAGGAAGTTCCTCTGCGACACCTCTGTTTATTCACAATACTCCTATTGCTTTAGTGGATGAATATCCATATCACCATGATACCAATAGAGATCCAGATCCAAAAAATAAAAGAGATTAAGTTACAAAAGATCTGATAGACTATTGGGAAAATAAGACCTTCGTGCAGCACTGGACATCAACTAATGATTTCAGGAATGCTCCAAAGGATCTTAAAAAGCAATGGGAAGAAGCTTGTCAGTATGAGATTGATCAATTGAAAAAACGAAATGTCTTTGAATTGGTAGATCTTCCCAAAGGTCGTAAACCAGTCAGATGTCGTTGGGTATTCAATATTAAATCAAACAAAACAAAACGTGCACGACTTGTTGCAAAGGGTTTTTCCCAGACAGAAGGAATTGATTATAACAATGTATTCAGTCCAGTAGTCTGCTTCGAAATGGTTAGACTGTTACTTGCCATTGCTGCTATAGAAAATTGGGAGATCAAAGCACTAGACGTCAAAAGTGCTTTTCTCTATGGACTTCTTGACAAAGAAATCTATATGACGCAGCCTGATGGCTTTGTTAGTCAGGACAGAAGCAAGGTTTGGAGGTTACGCAAGGCACTTTATGGTCTGAAACAAGCAAGCTTAGCCTGGTGGACTGAATGCACAAAGTATATGCAATCTTTAGGCTTTAAGCGCTTACATTCAGATGCCGGCGTATATATTTATTGTATGAATGGCAACCATAATTGCCATCATATATGTAGACGATGTGTTATGGATGGGTTCAGATCTGAAATTATTAAACAGATTAATGAATCAATTCATGGCTAAATGGGAATCTCATGATCTCGGAGATGCAAAGGAATTTTTAGGCATGCGCATAAAACATGATTGAAAGAAGAGTATTCTTACTCTCGATCAAGAAGACTATTTGGATAAAGTCATCAAACGTTTTGGTGCTGAGAATATGAAGCACGCAATGACGCCGATGCCACAGTCATATATTCCTTTAGCACACGATGGAAATGTTGATACCAAAGTTAGAACTTTATTCCAACAAGTGATTGGCTCGATCCTCTATCTTATGCTTGGTACTCGCCCTGATATAGCTTTTGCTGTTATCAAGTTGTCAACATACTCAGCAAATCCCTCACCAGACCATCTAAAGAAAGCTATGTATATCATAAGATACTTGCTTTCTACGAAACATTATAGACTCATCTATGATGGATCTAAATCTAGTGGTCTTATAGGTTTTTGTGATAGTGACTGGGCACAAGATAGAGATAATCGTCATTCACAGACTGGATTTATATTTGAGCTTGCACAGGGCTCAATCTGCTGGTCAAGTCGAAAACAAAAAAACTGTTGCATTGTCCTCCACTGAAGCCAAGTACATGGCACTTTGTGAATGTGCAAAACAGGCTCTATGGATTAAAACTCTATTAAAGGAAATTGGTTTTAAATTGAGTCATGTTCCTATTGTTGGTGACAATCAAGGCTCGATCTTTATTAGTCAAAATCCTATCACTGAATCAAGATCGAAGCATATTGATATACGTTACCATTTTATAAGAGAACTGATTCAGGAGTCTAAAAAGATCCAACTCTATTTTACTCCTGGAAACGAAAATCGTGCAGACCTTCTAACGAAGAATCTTGGGCACATTAAGTTTCTTAAATTCCGAAATGAGTTAGGACTATTCTTTGATTCTTAAATATACTTATGGATTGGAAACAACCGTCAAGATTTTCAGAGTGGATACTATTCGCATTCCATTATGTTTATGCAAGAATCATTTAATCCTTGATGTGCACTTACAATGCTGCACTTAAGTCCGCATCTAAAGCGAGGGGGAGTGTTGAAATATATACCTTCCATGTATAGTAACTATGATTCTATATGGAGTTATTATGAAACTTCTACGTAGATATAAGTATGCTAGTCCTCCAGGACATTCTCCGGACATTACTCTTATCTTCTACTATGTAGTGATATCTCTGTAGATACCAATATGGCCAATGGCAATATCCTCTTAGTCTCTAGGTATGTCCATGGACAATGTAGATATTAGTAATTACATGCTCTTTTATCTAGTATAAAAGCTCTCTGTAAAGTCGTAGATACTACAGAACAATATCTAGTTCTATCTGCTCTACAAGCAACTCGTATCTAAGCTCTACAAGCTTTCTACTCAGCTCTCTATTTGGTGAGCTCTACTGACTGGTCACCCTACGCTGAATATTTGCTGCTTCATTAGACAACAGTCTCAGAAGACAGTACATTGTGATACGAGGCCAGAGACCAGCAATCTCCAGGAGCTTCTCGGAGTCTGTCTGGGGCGCAAAGGCTGTTTTGATGTTCTCGTGTGCCGCTTGACGCTCCATAATGGATACATTGTTGTAGGCAACGAGCAAATGGCGAAGTGATTCTTCGTCACAGAGAGACTGATGTGAATATGATAAGGCATCGACACTCTTCCTGAGCTCCTTCCCGAGAAGTTTTTGGATATTATTTGGCCCGTCCAAGCCAATTTGTTGGATTAGAGAATCAAGTCCAGTATACTGGCGTTCGTCCACAAGGGACGTGCGGTGAAGACAACTGCCAAGATTTTCCATTGGATAGTCTGCGACTGAAGGGGTTGGCCGGCGCAATAAGATATCCATACCCAACCGTAGAGTCTGGCCAAAATCAGCTGAAGTGGGGACTACCCGACTTATCTCATACCGGGATTGTGATGAATAAGGACGAAGATTGACATGATCCAAGACAGTCTGAACAGCACGGACATGGTCCATGTATTCCCCATTCTGACGACAGCTTTCGAAAAGGGTTTTCACTCCTGTTAAAAAGCTGGGAAGGAACAGCCTTGCTCGTGGACTATGGGGATACGTGGGTACATAGTATGGCCACTGAGACAGCAGCTCATCAGTGACCTCGGAGACGACAGCGTCGCATTCTTCGTTGCAACGGTTGTAATATTGCTCATCGTTCTCGCCCAACTTCGGAGTCAGACCGATGGAAGACCAGTCAAAGTCTGGGTTGATTGCCCGCTTGAGAATATCAGCAACACGATTCCGTTCGGGATGAATGCCGATGGACAAGTTGTATGATGGCCACGCTGGTGCAGGCAGTCTAGTAAAGTCGGAATTGGTAGCAATTTCGACAAGTAGACTAAGGATATTTTGGCTGTCCGGGTCGCTAAACGCCAACGAAGGAACGGAAAACGGGATTCGATACGCCTTCTCTTCTTTTGCAAGGGAGGAATCCGGAAAAGATCGTATAGTGTCAACCAATGCCGGTTTAAATTGCCCATACCCAGCCACTCCTTATTGTATGATAACGAAAGGGAGCTATCCGAGCGAGAGAGCACTTCCCACTTGGCAAGGAGATCAGGCAACGATGGGAATGGTGACATAGGCAGTTCGAAGACTGATGAAGAAGCGTCGCAAGCCGCCTGTCATGTCAAGATCCCGAGACATGTACAGAGAATCGGCACTAGTGTCTTGTTTCGTCGAATGAATATCAATGGCAGCGTAAAACTTGAAGTTTCGGAGGTAATCTCTGGCCCATAACTTCTGTTTGGTTTTAGCATGCCATCGTGGAGGAATAGCTATCTCGACGTCGCGCCTGTCATCATCGACGCGGAGCGCCTGCAGGCTAACACAATACTCCAAGATAGCTACGGATTCGGGAGAAACGACGGATGTTGGGAGAGGACAGGCAAATCTGACCAGTTGACCGTTTGCATTTGTTCCAGATGCTCCGGATAGTAACATCTGGATGGGGTAAAAGATGCGATTTGATATAGAAGACTGAGAAAACGATCGTCACGTAGATTCTGGAAGGAGAAGGAGCGTGCAGACATCAGGATGGACAGTGACTCATCAGTTCCTGTTCTTCCGAGCAGGGGATCCGGTAGACAATAGGATGTCAAGGCGCGCAAGTAGGCTCGATAGAAATGACTGATGAGACTTCCATCCCCTTCCAGGTATCCCAGATCCGTTTGTATTGTATAATCATAGAATATCACGTTTCTCCTCGATTCAACTGGACGAGGATCCACGAAGACCTCCACATGATGCTGCTTTACTCTGGTACGGATTCGTCCATTAGGGATAAGAATACGGCGGGGCTGAGACATTCCTGGCCTTGAAGGTTTCAGGACTAGCATGCTGACGAGTCCATAGAGGGTTCCTATGGATGGGTTGTCATCAACGCACATACCAGGGAATGTAAAAGCATTCCATTTGGCCGACTGGGTTGACGTGGAAAGAAAGCTGGTACCTGGGAAGTTCGACATCTATTCCGGAATTAGGAGAGTAGGTCACAGTCAAGAATTGACTGTGCTCTATCCGTTTGAGATATCGAGAGATCATCGCGAAAGAACGGCTATGTACGTCGATTAACTGCTTCGTCCCGTCCAACTTGGACATCAGAATCATATCCTCCCCCGTGACCTTCAGCGTCCAGCTATCGGAGCTTTGAGCCCAAGGCAAATCCAACGGTCTGAACTTAATCTCGTGGTGATCGAGGTCCATCCAGTGGACATATTCCTCCACCATAAGCTCTGGAATGTCTCCGAGTAACCTGGTATGGGGTATCAACTCCAATCGGCTTGTATTGTACTGGGCCTGGATGATTAATTCATCGCCACGCAGACCAAAGTGAACCTGGCATTCATGTTAGCCAAATAAAATGTAGTGGACTTGTTTGACTCACCTGATAACCCCTGATTTGATCACGACTTGAGAATGCGAGGCCGGCGTTGGCATCAGACGGTATAACTTCAAGAAGACGCTATCAATGAACCCAAAAATCAGCTCAATTCGCGAATAAGATCAAGATATGGAGTCCACTTACATCACCAAAAATCCTTTTGAACGTCTGGTGGTTGGTCATAGTCATGGGAAGTCTGGAAAGTGATTTGCCATCGACAAGGAGCTGCCCATCCAGAATGTTCAGATGTACCTCCTGCTGACGATAGTTTGCAACTGCCCTAGTGGAAGTATGCATCCAACGCTCGTGAGGTAGATGAAGAGAACTGCAGGGGAAGTCTAGAGACCGACGATACGACGGCCAAATCGAAGCAATGGCTTGATCGGCTCCGCGTCGATCTTGAGGAATCAAGGTCGCCAGCCTGAGCTCAACGAAGTGGGCAACTCGTCGGTAACGATATAAGAGCATCTGAATGTTTTCTGGTAAATTGTCCCAGGAAAGAGAGGTATTGTCGTATCTGTGAATGGAAGATTGAAGAAAGATGGAAATATCGTCCGGAGTAGCCAGCAATCTTTTGAGATGCTTCTTGTCGACGTCATAAGTCGATATACAGGTAAGCGCCAATTCAGAGATAATTCTTTGGCGTTCGGACAGCATATTCTCGTCGGTGGAGTCCACAGGATTCTTCATCATTGAGTCCACCCAGGAATGTGTCACCTTCCCTGCGGACTGCATGAGCCTATACGCCAGCTCCTGAACCTCGCAATCCTTCGTCGAAGTTAGAAGGCGACCGCAAATCATGATGATCATGCGAACGGTTGTTACCTCCATCCAATTAGACTGAACGTCGGTCAGGAGGTAGTCGAGTTCGCGAAGTAAGGTCTTGCAGAAACTCGGCGATTTGAGATCCGAATGTCCGTCCAATTCGCCAGATGCTGATATCTTCCCAACTTGCAAAGCGGTCTGCATCAACAGAAGATAAACTTCGTCATTGTGAAATGTCAGCACACGAGTTTTGATCTCTTTGGCGATATTCAACCACTGAAGGTTCTCCCCACTCCTTACTGTCGCAAAAGAGAGAAACTCGTGCAAACTGAGCTGATCCCGGCAGTTATGCTGATGAGCTACAGCAGCATTAGGGGTGTACTCTGTCGTCTCGATGGACGGTTGCAACGAGTCGTAAGCTGTTTGAGAGGTCGGAAGGCGCAACGTGCAGAGATGAGAAAGCGTGAGTTTTACGGACGGAAATGGTCGCTTTGCAGGCCAGCTACCGGTGGTTATATCATGCAGCTGGAAGGCCAGACCATTCGGGACGATAACATCCTTCTCCAAGAGTGCTTTCCCGACCTTTTTGGACTTGTAGTGAGCCTGGAGAAATGATTTTTCTACTGATGCCAGGGTGATTCCGCCAACATCCTCCTTCATCGTCCGCAATTCTGCTAACTCGGGGTTCTGCTGATTGTATAGATATGTCGACGGCTGCTGACCGGAGGAGTGATCCCGAGCCGGCGGTTGACACAAGTCGTTAAGAAGAGCGAATGTCGCATCCCTCCACACCCGAAAATCGACTGGAACCTTCATCTCGAAAATGACTGTTTTGGCTGAATCGTCGTCACAAGGAAGAGGCCATTCATGAACAGTGATTTTGAGTCGTCCTGCCCGTGACAAAAGCCTGCATCTCTCACAGTGTCGTGAGTGCTTGCGCCATCCAAAATCAACGCATGGAAGCTGACGGACACGGTCCGTGAGATCTGTGTGCTCCTGCCGCTTTTTGGTCCACTCCATCCGTTTTTCATCTTTCCTCTGCTGAGCAGCCATCTCGATATCCTGCTTTGCTTTCTGAAGAGCCGGGGTCTGATCGAAATATTTGACCGCCAAACTGTTACTTTGCGTGGGGTCCGTGAATACAGACCCCTGCTTTGCGTTCTCGTGACGAAACCGGAGGTAGCGATGGATCTGAACAAGTCGACGAATAGAGGAAGACTTGCGTAGCAGAAGAGGTTCAAACAACTCCGGAGGCACTTCGGGAGAAAACTGGGAGAGGAGTGGTATCTTCTTTACGACGACTTTGTCCAACGCAACCCAAAGGTCAAACAAAGTGAGGATCATGATTGAGTTGTCCTCTGGGAACTTGTAGTGTTTGATAGCTACGGACCAATATTCGATTATGATATCGTAAAGGATAGAAGAAGCCGTCGGATAGGAACTGTATTCGTCAAGCCACTCGTCAAGATTGTTCTCAATGGAAAGCTCCAAGTCTGCCAATGCAATGTACGTCTCCTTTGCAAAGGCGGCTTTCAGGAATGATGGGGTACAGTTCTGGAAGCGTTTGAGATCTCGGAGTGGCCGGCGAGGACAATTGGGCTAGAATCTGTCGGGAATCGTCTCGTTGCTCGTAGGGGTCAAAACATTCTGGATGTACTGACGGGACTTTGGAAGAGTCAGGAGTGTATCCCGTTCCGCCCAAGCACAAAGAAAATCAGCGTCCCAAGGGGGAGACTCTGCCTGCGCATTGTGAATATCGACCCAACGAGCCTTGAGGACAGCTTCCACTCTCTCGGAAACGTCTTTTGCTCGCTCTAAAGCAAAGCCAGGGGCCGAGGACCCAAGTTTGGAGACGCGAACAGCGATTTTAGCCCGCATAATGAACAACAAATCGTTGACAAAACGGGCTTTGACAGCGTCCTCCAATATATCACACATGACGAGTATCATGAACGTCTTGTACTCGCTATTAGCCCCACGCCGAGTAAAATAAGTTTGGAGGGCAATGCGAATTACCGACCAAACCATGGACCGACGCCAAGGAAGACGAGCTTTATCCCAAAGGACTTCGTCAGCAATATGCTTGTGGATACGTGGTATATCTACGGGCTTTCCAACGCCACGCAAGATACCAGTCAAAAGGGAAGTGATATAACGAGGATGAGCGTAAATCCCATCATTTTTGTATGAATGATTTTACCTCAATACCGACAGCGCGTTCTGTTCTTTGTGAAATTGCTACACAACAGACTCTGCATTTTGAAAGGACTATCTACACAATAAAAAGAGCAATTAGAAGGCTTAATCAACTAAGATTCTACATGATAAGCAAAGGGTAATGGGTACCCGCATCACCCGCATCACCCGCATGTACCCGCTGTGTACCCGCATGGGGTACCCGCAGATTTCTGATACCCGCTCAATGACCTTGGCCCCAGCTTTCTTGGACGTAGCAGCGGAATCAAGAGTGTCGGAGTCCATTTGGACGAGAAAGGAAGATAACTCTCGCAGGAACAAGGGATATTCGAAATGATGGAGAGGAATAGAGATAGCTGGGCCGGGATAGGAGCAGGATAGCTTCCCTTGCGTAGACGTGACCTTTTCCGTCGGCGGCTGTACCTCGAAGGCTTCATAGACGACCTCAGTTGCATGCTTCCTGAAGATAACGCCAGCGTTCTGCTCGCGTACCAAGAAAGCACGGACGTCTGAAAATCGCGAAGGTGGTCAATGTTATATCACTGAGACAAAAAACAAGCAATTTACCTCCTTCCCTCATACTCAAGAACGAATCCTTCAATACCTCAGTCATCATCTCCCCTGCAGCCTGAGACTTCGCCAAATGATCCAGCATACCGACGAGCACTCTCCGATCCGAACGGTACTCTTCAGCAACAAGCCCTGAACCCAGGTATTTTGTGGCGGACTTCAGAACCGTTCTGCACAAGGCAGTCTCGTTGATGACCATGTGCTCTTCTGCGTCTTTCTCGGGTAGCTTCGGTGGTAGAAATACATGATAGACAAGATATTCCAGAGTCGACATGGTGGTAGAAAGACAACCAGGACGAGGGAAAAACACGTTGTCTCGACACACAAAGTATTTGGGCCCGCTAGCGGCGAAGTAGACAAAGGAGCCCCAGAATTTGAATTATCGATAACGGGGAGTCCTGAACTAAGGATAGCCTCAAAAACAAGGTTTGATGGAGCAATGTACAGCTTTCAATGAGAACAAAGGATACCACAGACAGGGGTACTACATACATCGATTTCGTCGCCCACACAGAAGGTCAAGGTCCGACCGCTCTGCTATCACTCTCTACCCTTAACCCTCATCGCAGATACCAATTTCCAACGGAAGCTTTGAGAGAGTAGATGACTGGATTTCTTCGGGGTCTTCCAAATCCATGGGGACTATGGGGACCCACTGTGACTCTGTCACGTCTTCTAATTGACGCCCAATGCGATCCCGTCCATTCAAGAAGCTTTCAGTGCCGGATGCTGACAGCGCGAAATGTAAAGGAATGACACCACATGCCTGCAGGACTACGCCACGTCAAAACAGAGAAGGGAAATAGCACGCCGAAAATACAAAAATATCCGCTCGGCAGAAAGGCGTACAGAAACACATTTTTGTACAGAAACGTCTTATATCAGTAAAATAATGTCATCTATCCGTCGAGCGGATATTTTTGTCCTTTCGGCGTGTAGGAAAGTGAGCCCTACTCACCAGACCAGATCTAGATGACCAGTGCCCGTGCACAACCCAATCTCGATTGATCTCGATTCCGCACTCAGACAAACTCTATCCTGACTGTTAAGCAGGCATGGTACGGCTTGTACACTACTAAACGCAGTGGCAACTACGCTACTTACCTGGGGATAAGAGTTAGCTTATAAGGCTAGTTAGAGGCTTGTAGAGCGATGTGGGTTAAGTGTAAAACCTGTTATTTGGAGGACTATCTACAAGTCCTTATATACCTTTTAGGAGGTACAAATATATGTAAACTAATACTAGAGTAACAATAAGATTCTATTGTACTGGATAGAACAATGCTGGTTTCGTAGACTATTGTCATACTACACTTTATTGTCTATATAATCTTATTGTTCTATATATAACTACTATTATTGTTCTACATAGAATACGTTGATGGCTGCAACTCAATGCGCCAATTCAACACTCCCCCTTGCTAAGCAGCACGGTAGTGTGTGTAAGCATAGGTAGGCGCTGTAAGCAGCCATGGAAGGAAGGGATTCAGTGCCTCGACGTTTTCGATGCGATTTCTTCAATTATAAAACTGAAGTCCTAATTTTTTCTGAACTTCTCAAACTTTACTCGGTCTAAAGCTTTTAGTGAGTAGATCTGCAGGGTTATTGCTTCCTTCAATGAAGAATAACTTGACTGTCTCGTCGATGACTTTTTCTCGAACAAAATGATATCGAATATCAATGTGTTTCGTTCGCTTATCCGTGACAGGGTTTGATGCAATAAAAATTGATCCCTGATTGTCACCGTAGAATTGGAATAGCGTGAAGAGGATATTCGATTTCATTGAGAAGAGTCTTGAACCAACAGACTTGTCGACTGCAGTCACTAAGTGCCATGTATTCAGCTTCAGTCAAAGATAGAGCAACTGTCTTTTGTTGTCTAGACGTCCAGCTAAATGGTGCTTGGGCTAATTGTAGAAAGAAGCCAGTTTGAGATTTGTGAGTTCCAGGATCTGATCCCCAATCAGAGTCTGTATAGGCTGATAAGCCTTCTCCCCCTCGACCGTTGTACACAAGAGCATATTTTCTAGTGCCAACGAGATAACGGCAAATGTCTTTCGCCCTATTGTAGTGTTCTTGTGAGGGGTTTGCAGCAAATTGCGCAAGTTTTGTGACAGCAAAGGAAATATCAGGACGTGTTCCTAACATCAAGTAGAGTAAGGATCCGATTATCTCCTGATAACTTTGATGAAGAGTATAATTGACAGGAGTGTCATTCGGAAGAGGAAGAGGGTGATAATTGCCAGGTAATGGGGTAGCAGAAGCTTTCGCGTTTTGCATTCCATATGTTTCTAGGATTTTATCCAGATAAGCGCACTGATCTAAAGAGATCTTGCTGCCTTTCCTGGTAATTCTCATCCTAAGGAATTCTTTGGCATCGCCTAGATCCCTACATTCCCATCTCTTCATAAAGTCTCCTTTGAGTCGTAAGACTAAGGTTTTGTTAGCTCCACAGAATAGAGCGTCATCCACATAGACTACAGCAATAACGATAGAATTTTCAATAAGATTATTGTTGGCGTTATAGCGTTTGTGAATGAAGATTCCGGCGTCGGAGATGATTCGTTTAAAACCAAGTTCCGCCATGGACTTATCAAGACTTTTCCACCACGCAAGTCCTGCTTGTTTGAGTCCGTAAAGAGCACGAAGAAGCCGAACGACTTTATGCTCTTGTCCTTTTACTTTAAAAGCTTCCGGTTGTTCCATATAGATTTCTTCATCGAGTAAGCCATATAAAGTAGGCTGATCGGACATCGACACCGGACACGTGCCAGCCCTTAAGTGCTGCTAAAGCGAAGATTAAGCGCACAGTCTCGAATCGAACAACAGGCGAATATATTTGATCAAAGTCTATGCCTTCGACCTGTGAAAAACCTTTTGCAACGAGTCTTGCCTTTTTACGACCATCAGTTTTGATGTCGAAGACCCATCGGTTTTTGATAACTTTCCTATCTTTAGGTCTTTCGACCAATTCATAGGTGTCGCGCTTGCGAAGAGCCTCTAGTTCTTCGCGGCAAGCGACTTTCCATTCCTCTTGCTCAGCTATAGGTAAGCGAGCAATATCTTTGAATGTCCATTCGCGAATATTACGAACATTCGGTTGATTCCCATCATTCTTCGAAGTAACTTTCTGAATAAGCAAGTGGGAATCGATTTCTCCAGGAGCAATTGCCTGCATAAGCAAGAAATTTATAGATACTCCCCCTTCACGGCACGGTTCTGCCATTTCTTCTGATTCAGGGCGTGCAGAGTCATCACTCTCGGCTTGCTGCTCCCCCTGGGGTGCGCTTCCAGATGCAGAACTAGGTCCGGGAACCTGTTGCTCTGCAGTTTGCTGACGTCGGTTTTCTCTCCGAGCGTCTCTCTCTGCTTTAGCTTTTGCTTCCGCTCTTTTATCAGCTGCGATTTGTGGTTCAAGATCGCGTTCAACTTCTACAGGGTGTTTATCCCCGTATCGTTTAGGTACAGTACCAGTACGCTCGCTTCGACGCGTTGGTTCTGTTGGTGGCCGTCTTTGTCTAGGAGCTCTGGGCTTTCGAGGTGCCTGAGGAGGTGGTGTCTCCACTGGCGGTGGTGTTACCGTTCTTCTAGGCTCAGAGTCACTATCCGGGGACGAAGGCGGTGGATCCTGTTCAGGTTCGTCGTCACGAAGTTGATCAGGTCTCCTTGTTGAAGGGATGCGAGGAGGACGATGATGAAAATCTTCATCATCATCGTCAGGGATTGTTTGTGGTAGAGGGGTGCAATCGTCGTGCGATGACTCGATAGGTAGTTGTTTCGAATTACGAGATTGAGTTTTACATCGAGGAAAGAAGTCTTCCTCAAACACGGCTTGCGGGGATGTAAATTCCGCATTGTTTGTACGCATGAAAAGATTTCCACGTTCTCCTGGTGCTACACCAAGATATGTCATGAGTTCTGACTTGGAAGCGAGTTTGTTCTTTCGAGTTTCCTCGGGTTTAAAGACATAAGCTCCACAGCCAAAAACTCGTAAATGATCGATACGTGGTTTTTCCTTTTCAAGCATTTCAAATGGAGTTATCCATTTGTGTCGTCGTAAGGG
This sequence comes from Tetrapyrgos nigripes, assembly GCA_013368315.1. Classification (NCBI taxonomy): domain Eukaryota; kingdom Fungi; phylum Basidiomycota; class Agaricomycetes; order Agaricales; family Campanellaceae; genus Tetrapyrgos; species Tetrapyrgos nigripes. The sequence continues at coordinate 77,738 of JAACJM010000276.1, read as the reverse complement.
AGTACGTCGATAGACATACAATCCATGACGGACAGCATATTCCCACCACGATTCAGGTAGACATGCTAATTTCATCATTGCCAATGACTTATCCATTAGGGTGCGTATAAAGCGCTCCGCTCGACCATTTTGTTGATGAATGTATGGTGCACTGTTAAGGATTTTAACACCCTTTTCGAGTAACATTTCTCGGTAGGTGCCTTTAATGAATTCACCACCCATATCAGACATCCACTGTTCGACTTTCGTCTTATATTGAGTTTCTACCATTGCAAGGAACTGGCGAGTGGCAGTTAGTGGTTGTTTTTTGTCATTAAGAAAACGTATCCAAGCATCTGAAGTGTAATCATCAAAGAAGACGATTATATACTTGTACTTGTGATAGGATATCGTGGGGTATTCATGTAAATCCGTATGGATAATTTGGAAAGGACGAGTAGCACGTCGTTCGTTAGGAGGGTAATTCTTTCTGGGGGTTTTGCCTTCAAGACAGCCTTTGCACAAAGGAAGTTCCTTCGGAATAATGAATTCAGGAGTGCCAAGGGTGTGTTGTCGGACATGTTTAAGAACATCACGAGAAGGATGTCCTATACGACGATGTAAAGTCTCGTAGTCGATAAGATAAATCAAAAGATTGGCTTTAGAAGCGACAATTTTCGATTTGTGTGGAAGATAGTATAGCGTTTCTTCCGGTATACGCTTTGAGAAAGTCAAGAATGTTGTATTTCTTGAAATAATGATGTGATCGGAGTTTCCGCGCATAAACATGTTGTCATTTAAGAATTGACCAACAGATAAGAGTCGTTGATTTAGATCGGGAATGTAATAGACCGGATATAATTTCATAACTCTTTTACGTTGAGAGATCAGGACTGTTCCAGATGCACGAATTTTCGTGAATCCATTGGCAGTTTTTACTGGAATTGGTTTTATATAACTCAATTCAACAAAGTCATTGATGTCGAACGTAAAATGCGCTGATGCTCCAGAATCAAGTAACCATCCATCACTGAAGTGGATTTTGACAGTATCAGATCTCTTTTTCTTACACTTCTGGCATAGTGAGAACAGAGTGCCACAGGCACATAAATATTTATTGTTGCCGCCAGGGCTAGTGTACAGATCATTATAAATAAAAGGGGTTGTTAAACCCAGAGGAGCGGTATGTAATAAATATATACATGAAGAACCTGCTTCCAAATTACGAGCTGCTGAGAAAAGTGCATCAGTACTTTTATTCATAAGATCTAAATTGAGATCTGACCTGAGATAACCGTTGTCCAAGCCGGAGGGTTCGGAGTCTAAGGACCATCCATAATTATTTGCGGCATTGACGGTAACCCTGACGGGGGTAGAAGGTCGTGGACTTGGAATTCCGAACGATGCGGTGTCCTCTACGGGTGACGTAGGTAGACTCATCCTGCCGATTGATGGCGGAGTCGACATGTACTCGAGATCGCTGGTTTCGGATAGGCTTGGAGACATGCTCCGGAGTTCTGGCATTGAACTCGGAGTTGGAGCCCTGGAGGGTAATTCCATCCCTCCTAGTCCGATTGTCGCGTCTCGCTGCCAGTCGATTAGCTCGTCGTACCTTCCATCCTCGTTTTGGAGATGAGGAGTCAGCCATTCCCATCCCGTCGAAGTCGTGCCAGGTGTTGGGCTTGCAACACGGCTGGATGGCAAGGATTGAGTGATCATGCCATTGGGAGGTGCAGGCTGTGAGCCACTTGGCATCTCGCTGCGGACTGCAGCAAGTCGTTGGATAAGGGAAGGAGTGCCACGGGTTCCCGTTGGGGCAACGGTGTTCAGCGTTGCTCTGAGTGGTTCCCCATAGAGGTGTAGGGAATCCTCGGGGTTCTGGAACCTCTCCCCAAGGTGAATTGCGCATTCCATCATCTCGGCAGCAGGATCCGCGGCAATCCGGTCGATAAGTGGAACAGGTGTCTGGATGTCCTGAGAAACCTTTGCACCTGACTCCGTCGTTGTGGTACCAAACACACTTCCGAGTTCCGAAGTGTTCACCAGAGTGTCCTCGTTCCAGCTGGCATCTTCTCCTTGAGCGCATGCCATATCGGCATCTGAACCGGTCAGATGGTCTAGCGCCAATATCGCGTGCAAGATTGATAGCTCTTTTGGTACGGGTATCAATTGCAGCGGGTGTGTTGACGACGGTGACTGTGTGCATCATGGGAGACATGTCGTCGTTGACGAGATGTGCCTGGCCCTGTCTCTTGGCCTGTTCGAACTTTCCAGCTCGACCTCCTCGACGGAAATTAGCCTTTCCTTTGCCCTTTCCTTTGCCTTTTCCCTTGTTATTTCCGTTAGAGCCGCTGGCTCCGTTAGCGCCGCTGCTGCTGCCACTAGGGCGCTGCTGCTGCTGCTGTTGGAAAGTAGGGTTACCGTCCTTTCGCTTGACAGCTGAAAGACGGTTGGCTTGGGCTTTTCCTGAAGGCCCCTTGAAAGCTCCCTGGCGAGATTCCCAAATATTGACAATCTCATATTGGAGTTCATCGAGACTTTGTCCATCAATCTGTTTGATAGAACATTGAGTATACTGATTGATGAGATACTCATATCTGGGAGGAAGTTTGGAGATGATGAACATAACGATGAGGAAGTTGGCGACTTTTGTAATGGAAGTGGCTGAGGTGCCATCAGTGGGGATACCGGCGGCACTGACCCTATCGAAGTGCATGCGAATAAGCTCGATCGCAGCGCTAGGATTGGCGTCGTTGGGGATAGTGATGGAGGTAGCACGTTTGAAATCCGTGTAGATTGCGGAAACACCAGGTTTCCCATAGGTCTTCTTGAGAAAGACCCAAATTTCCTTGGCGGTAGTCATTCCAAACGTTTTCTGACGAACGGGAGGAGAGAGACGAAGTTTGATAGACCCCATGGCCTTATCGTTCTTCTCATCCCAGTCAGCCTGTTTCTTTTGAGCCGCCATGATAGCCTCAGCTTGAGCCGCCGTGTCTTCATCAGTCAGAGGGGAGACGAGACTCACTTCGGCATCATCAGGGCGGTCAGTGCTAAGGACAGAACTAAGTCCAGTAGCCTGCAACCAGGCGAGAAGGATGTCAGCCCAGATGTTGAAATCAACACCGGCGAAGACGGGTACAGTAGTCATCAGGACGTTGGAGGACATCTTTGATAATATCTGGGGAAGTCAACTGTCAGCATTTATCCATATGCAGAATAAGAAGGCAGCATTAAATGCGCCATGTGAAAGTGAAAAGAGGCAGCGATGAACGCGCCATGACAGTGACTACTCCCCTAGATTGTCAACAACTGCAGCTGGACATAAGTCCTGCGCTGTTGGACATATCGTCAAGCCATATAAGGCGACGCAGGCTGCCACAAGGGCGCCACAGGCAGCCATGAAGGCGCCATCCAGGTAGTATGCGAAGTCTATGGTTTGCAGCCATTGAAGGCGCTCCCAAGGGCCTTCGGGGCCCATAACCTGTTAAACAGGCATGGTACGGCTCGTACACTACTAAACGCAGTGGCAACTACGCTACTTACCTGGGGATAAGAGTTAGCTTGTAAGGCTAGTTAGAGGCTTGTAGAGTGATGTGGGTTAAGTGTAAAACTTGTTATTTGTAGGACTATCTACCAGTCCTTATATACCTTTTAGGAGGTACAAATACATGTAAACTAATACTAGAGTAACAATAAGATTCTATTGTACTGGATAGAACAATGCTGGTTTCGTACACTATTGTCGTACTACACTTTATTGTCTATATAAGCTTATTGTTCTATATATAACTACTACTATTGTTCTACATAGAATACGTTGATGGCTGCAACTGAATGCGCCAATTCAACACATAGGACGAGATCGCGGAAGATGAAAGTACTCACGGTGCCATGTTCTGTCCAGTAATCCTCGGCAGTGACAAAACGACTGTATCAGTTGCGACTGGGCAAAGCGACTACTACCCACTGTATATTTCCCTTGGAAATGTCCATTCCTCAGTCAGACGCGCACATCGAAATGCCGTAGCCCTGCTCGGTTTTCTTGCAATCCCTAAAAGTGAGTAGTTCATTATTATACATTATTCAAGTTTCCTTACGCATTGTCACTTCTAGCTTCACAAGACCATGCCGGTGGTGCTGATTTTCGGAAATTTCGCCGACAGCTATTCCACACATCCCTCGAGCATGTTCTTTCTAGTCTAAAACCCTACATGACATCTCCGAAAGTCACAAAATGCGCAGACGGCCACTACCGACGTGTTATCTACGGTCTGGGTCCTTATATCGCTGACTATCCAGAGCAAGCGCTGCTAGCCTGTATAGTACAGGGTTGGTGTCCAAGGTACAACATCTTTCTCTATTATCCGTATAAATACTGATGATAAATGATAAAGATGTACTGCTCCGCCAGATGATCTTGACTCGGTGCCCGGAAGGAGAAGTCATGAGCATACAGACTCATTGTTTGCTGGTGAGGGATGCTCTCTAAAGGAGTTGTGGGATGATTATGGAATTGTCGCCGACCTTCAGGTGCATTCTCATCTGCTATTATTACCCCTTACAAATTGATGAAGTCCTCCCATAGCCTTTCACTCGTTCTTTCCCTCGGGCAGACATACATGAGTTGTTATCACCCGACCTCCTTCATCAAATAATCAAGGGCACCTTCAAGGACCATCTTGTAGATTGGGTCTTTGAGTACATTGATGCAACATACTCAAAGCAAGAGGCAAGCCAGCGTAAGGCCGATATTGACAGAAGGTCCGTTTATGAGCTCCACTATAGGCTCGATGTCTTGATGATATTTTCTTCTAGAATCTCAATCACATCACCTTACGCAGGTCTTCGTCAGTTTCACGAGGGCCGTGGGTTTAAGCAATGGACCGGAGATGATTCAAAAGGGCTGATGAAGGTGAGTAATAGTCTTTCTTTTAGCGAGTCTCATCTCATTGTATCACATAAGATTTTCCTTCCAGCAATTGTCGGCCATGTCCCACCACAGATGGTCAGGGCTGTAGCTGACTTCATGGAGTTCTGCTACCTCGTTAGGCGCAGCGTCATTGATGAAGACGCTCTCAATGCTATTGATGACGCTGTTTCTCGCTTCCATCGCAATCGGGAAATCTTCAGGACCAGCGGTATACGTCCTGACGGCTTTTCCTTACCTCGCCAGCATTCCATGATACACTATCGACCGCTTATCCAGCAGTTTGGGGCTCCTAATGGGCTTTGCTCATCAATCACGGAGTCCAAACACATCAAGGCTGTCAAACGTCCCTGGCGCCGCTCCAGCCGCAACAAACCTCTTGGTCAGATGCTCCTCACAAATCAACGCTTGGACAAGCTGGCAGCATATCGCGTCGATCTCGAATCAAGGGACAAACTCCAACCACCCAAAGGCTACCTCAAGAGGATACAAGACTCTTTACCGCCCCCACTACCCCCTGACAACGGAGATAATGAAGATGAAGGGCCAGTTGATGAACCATTTTCTCAGGGAGACGTGAAATTATCCAAGCGTGCTGGTGAGTTGTTTTGCAGAGCCTTATACTACTATACTAAAACGAATCTCATCTAGCTAAAGGAGTTCCGAGAACCCTGACGGATCTGGCTGTGTATGTCTCGCAGCCTTCCCTTCCTGTTTTGATACGACATTTTCTGTACAACCAACGCTACCCGGATGCACCCCTTGGCCAACGAGGATGTGACGTGCCCATCGACCAGTGTCCCAACTTCCTTGATGACCATCCGGTCTATCTCCATAACTCGGCCCAAGCTACCTTTTTTGCTCCCAGTGACATGTCCGGTCTAGGTGGAATGTGTCGTGAACGGCTTCGAGCTGTCAAATCTTGGTTCGGGGGTGCTGCACGTTACGACTGTGTTTTTATGGAAGGGGATACATTAGAGGATGGTTTCTCGGGCCTACTTGTAGGCCGAGTCTTCATGTTTTTCCGGTTCTCCTTTGAAGGTCGAGTCTATCCCTGTGCTCTTATCCATTGGTTCTCAACTATTGGAAATGGGCCTTGTGATCTGACTGGCCTGTGGATGGTCCAACCGGACTTCGACAGGGAGGGAAATCCTAACCTTGAGGTTATTCACCTCGACTGTATTTACAGGGGCGCTCATTTGATTGGCATTACAGGCGATACTCATTTGCCGGCTACCGGGATTGCAGCCAGTGATTCTTTGGATGCCTATGAGGCTTTTTATGTTAACAAGTACATAGATTATCATGCGCATGAGATAGCTTTTTGATAGTTTGCGACTGCGTGTACACTGTATGTAGTAAACAAAATTCCCATAGTCCGAGTCAAAGCCCGAGTCAGTGCCCGAGACGTAGTAGGGATTAAGTAATCAAGGCTATTAAAAATTTTCTTTGTCGTTCTGTGTCTCCTTCCGTCTACTCATGAAACGAGAGGCTGAGCTCGTTGAGCCTCGGACACCCAAGAGGCAAAACACCTTGTAAGCTTTACCCTCGTTATACATACTTGTCTCAAACTTGTCTACTCTTTGCTGGTTGCGAAGAGTTATAGAGTCCTCGCAGTCCCCAGAGGTGCTTGTGCATAGCACACCTTGTAAAGCAGAGCCACGACATTCTCCTGATGTCTTTTCCAGGACCGAAGAAATGTATCTACTGCGCAAGATTTTGTTCTATTATTGTGATTGATATTCAGCAACTTTTGGCAGTGATGATCTCGTTGAGGGCAATACAACAATAGTATCAACAAAGTACGTGAATTATAATCTCGAAACATTTTTCAATTGACAGTAGCCTAGCATTACAGAGTCCCCAAGCAAAACGGATCTATTAGGTCGTGATGAGAATCAAACTGATAAAGAGGCGAGGATCAACGAACTGCGAGAGCAGTATAGCAAGGATCTGGGAAGGGTAAAATTTTGGAAGGACCCGAGCATGATCGAGATTCCAGTAGGCAGTGAGTGCTCACCTTTATCATACCATTTTTGTCTAGTGATCACTGTTACAGAACCTCGTCCTTTTCTGATACGCAGATACGGCAATCCTCCTTCTCCCGTCTCCCAATGCAAGAAACGAATTGACCAGCTAGCAGACACGTTGTATGACTCAAACCTGCGATGCGAAGCCCTGTCATTGAACCTACAGGCAGCTTCTTACGCTCTTGAATCGGCTGAACGGGAACGGGATCGTGCTGTTGAAGAGCATACAAAGTTGCGCAAAGAGGTTGTAGGACTTCATTGTGAGTTGAGACGCCTGCAAGACCGCATTAAAACTGGCGGGTGGGACCTGATACGTCTTTCAGACTCGGTAGATATAGTGTAATTGTAACTTACTACTAAGTACTCTTAAAGTTTGTGAAAAGCTCTAACGAAAACCCCTGCGTGCTCGGGACAAAGTACAAGCCTCAAAAAAAAAGGCACAGCTCGATCAAAGACGCGTAAAAAAAGCTCCGGCAAACCTTTGATCAGTAAAAGCGTCGAAAACCGCATCAAAACCCCGAAAACCCGGATGTACGTTTTACTGATGCAGTAGCAGGCGTGGTGGTCTCAGACTCCCAGGCTACGATTACCTTCGAGGATTAGGAAGAAAAAGGCGAGAGTATTGATGGGGAAGATGCAGATTATGGGACGGAGACCGAGACTGAGGGAGAGGGAATGGAAGAAGGCCACGTCACCAGTGTATTGACATCCACGTCGATTTCGACGTCTCCCTCCACATCCCTCCTCAGAAAAAGTCCCCAACCCACCTTTCAAGAAGACGAAAACGTACTACAAGGCGTTGGGTTCCAAGGACGCGTACATTATGATAATGTTGCATCTCTTCCTCTGCCCCACTCCCTTGTCCCCTGTCCCCTTCCTATTTCGCTCTTCATACCTGCCTCCCTCTGCTCCCACCCCCTTCTCACCTCTCTGTAGACCCTCCACCTCACCCCAACAATCCTAACAACCTATGCAAACCACGGAAGGGATGGTGAAACCTATAGAGATGGACATGGCGTTGGCCAAGAAGGTGGGTGTTTATCTTCTTGTATTCTTTTTTCATCGACGAGTGGTTTTGAGTGTTTATGGCTGGTTGAGGAGTGGAGGAGGTTGGAAGTGGCAAGCTGGGCTCGGGTCGTTGTCCAGTTGGGAGTAGGCGGCCGGGCCGTGTTGTATTTGTGGGTATTGCATTGTTGGAACACTGGGGCTACAGGTTGGGGGCTTGGGGTTGGAAATGTCTTTCAGGATTGTGCTGGTGCTGTGGAGGTGCCCGACTGACCGGTCACAGTTGCCGTTGAGGTCGAGGGTCAGGCTTGGGAGTGGGATATTGGTGTCTTGTCCGAGTCATGCTGGCATTGTCAGTATCAGCAGGACCCTTTGGCGTTGTTCGTTTTCGTTTTCGTTTCGTTTCTTTGTCTCGCCTTCTTTCTTCCTTTCTTCGCTTGTCCTTTCCTCCTCGTAAATGCAAATACTGACCCTCGTACCCTTATCTCTCTCCACCCTTCCTCTCAACTTCTGCCTCATCACTCCCTGCATCCTCGTTATCTCCTTCCCCTTCCCGCTCTCAAACGGATTGTCCTCGGAAATGCAAAACTTCAAATTTGCAAACAACTCCGCCGAGAACTCCGCATTTTTCATATATGCACGAAGCACTCCAAAACCAAAGTTAATGGCGCAGTCTTGCGGAGCATATCGGCAAGAGCCCAATATATGTATATGTATGGAGTGGGACCGAGGTGGGTGTCTCTTCTCGCACAGTTTCCAGGTTTTTGCTTGCTTCCGCCATTTGCGCTGTTTCACTTCTTTCTCGCATTTCTCCCTCCCCTCTTGTTCCTTCGATGTCACCGTTGATGTCTTGTGTTTTCGTGTTTTCGTTTTACGGTTTCAATGCTGACTGGCTTATTTATAACCAGGCTCCTTCGACTCTATGAATCCACCTCCCCGCTCCGAGGGCATACCCCGATCACCATGGTGAGGGGGATTGCGCAGAGTGTCTCGGAGGGTTCAGATTTCATGTAGGATGGGGTTATACTTCACGGTTAGTTTCCTTGGCTTTACGTCTCTGTCTATGTACACAGCCATGGCTATGACTACGGCTAATTCTCTTTGGTTCTCAATTTATTGTTTCTGTTTTCCATGGCTTTCCCCCCCGCTCTCTCGTTGCCGTTGACGTCGTCGCTAACTACTGTTCTTTCTTTTTCTTCTCTCTTTGCACGCTGCTTTGCCTGCCGTGCCCCCCTCCAACATCCTCTCCTTCTCCGAAGACATTGCACCATGCAACCCTGGTGTCAGCGGAGAAGCTAGTGAACAGTTTCTGCGAATATGTTTGGGGGGAAGAGTGTTTGTATCAACCCGAGTTTTCGTTTTCCTTCCTCTTGGAGTTTCGGGGGGCGTGGTTTGGGGTTTTTGTGAAGGGTGGGGTCGGTCTGGTTTCAGGTGTGAGTTCGAGTTTCAATTGCTTTTCGAGGTTCGTCTTTGTTGCGAAGGGTGGGGTTTGGGGTTTAAGTGGTGTACTTTTCTTTCTTTCTTTCTTCTTTTCTTTTTTGAAAGGGGGGGCGGGGGTCAGGCATCGGGTGTCAAAGTAGTGAAGGAGGGTAAAAGAAGGGTGAAGGGGAGGTTGGGTTCACGAGCTGAAGATGCGAGTATTAGTGTTGGGTTTTGGAGCTTCGTTATCAAGTGCTGAGCATAGCTTCGGGTCTGGTTCCAGTGTCGACTATGGTGATGATACTGCCGGCGCTGATGTCGGCAGTAATATTGTCGATGTTAATGCTTCTGCTGGTTTTTGTCACCCACGGACGGTCCCGATGCTTGTCTGTCTTCCGCACAAAGTTCTGTTTTTATTCTATTCTTTTTTCTTCTTTTCTTTTCTTTGCTTTGTGATTTCTTTACGTCTATATCTATTTCTCTTCGATCCTCCCATACGCCTATTCCTGGATTGGGGATGGCAATGGTCTTTGGTGTCGGCTTCGATGTTGGCGATGCGTCAAGACGCGAACGAATAGGGGTAAACTTAAAACCAGATGTCGGATGGTACATAGCTCATAGTAAAATAGTCTCTACTTCATACTTGCACTCCAAGAATAACGTCACCAATGGAAGCTGGATCATTGTGTCCTACAGAGCATACCTGCAAGAACCGAATATACGTATGTGTATGGAGTGGATTGAGGTGGGTCTCACCTTGCATGACTTCTAAGGTTTTTGGTTTCTTCCGCCTTTTCCACGGTTTGGCATCCTTCTACCATTTCTCCCTCCCGTCTCGCACCTTAACTACGGCTAATTTTCTTTCGTTCTTTCATCCTTACTTTCACATTTCCTGTTTCAGTGTCTTTTTCCCCCCTCTCTCGTTGCCGTTGACATCGTCGCTAACTACTGTTCTTCTTTTCCTCTCTCTTTGCGCATTGCTCTGCCCTCCATCCCCTTAACTGTCCCCCCCCCTTCCCCCCCCTTCCCCCCCTCCTTGCTCTCCCTTTCCCTCCCCCCCTTACATTTCACAAGAAAATAAACCACGAAAAAGACATCGAAACCTCCAACTCGTTGTTTTCCATTATTCGGCACATCAGACTATGTGACTTTGGTGTCAGTGGAGAGTTGGTATTCATTTATACAAATACGTTTGCGGGGACAAGTGTTTATACCAGTGTGAGCTTTACTGCTGTTGGTGACTATAGAGTGCTAGACGGTCGCATACGGTGGTGCAGCTTCTGCTTCTGCCTCCACTCTTGCTGTTCATTTGTCGGTTTTATACTTCTCGGTTCTTCTTTTTTCTTTCTTCTCTTTTTGTTTACTTCCTTTTCCCCCCTTGTTGCTTATTCTCCTTCCTACTTATGTTTTGTTTCTTTTTTCTCGTTCTGTCCTTATCCCATGGTTGTATGTGTGAAGCTAGTGGGTTATACCGTTCAGTGTTGGATGATGGGTAATTGGATATTGCGTATCAGTGCTCGGAGTACAGGAATGGGCTTGTATTCGCGTTGGTCTTGGCGATGATGGAAATAGGTACAGAAATGGAAATAGTGCTGACGCTGGTGTTGCTACTAGGGACAGTAAACCCTGGGGATAAGAATAGAGACTGGAGTATGCGTCCCGCTTTCCCTGGTGTCTTTTTTGTTCCGCTTCTGTTTCTGTTTTTGTTTTACTTGTCTCTGCCTTTGAGCCGAAGCTTGCGTGGACTTGAGTTCTGCAAAAGCCTTTGCAACCGGGTTGATGTGTTGTCTCAGCATCCTTGACTCACTGCAAATTAATTTGCATGGCACGTCTTTTCACGTATCAGAATCTGCGTCTCTTTCTTCCTATGTACATCAGTTCGTTTGACTTCCTTCAGCAGTATTATCTTGGGAGGCGAGAAACACGGAATCACTAAACATACCTAATGTCCACTAAGTTCAACGAGGCTAATATCTGATACCTGTTTATAGAGCGCTTCGAAAAGTCCAGGCCAAGTTCTCCATCTAGCATCTTTGGTGAATAGGTGACGGCAAGTTTATGGTAATACATGGAGGTCACGACTCATAGCAGTAAAAGCTGACTGCATGGAATTCGTGCAGATCAATAAGTTGGGCTTGGAGAGTTTGAATATTCAGGACATAGTAGATGAGCGGAGCTGTCTCAAGCATATTGTTATACTGGAATGTGGTCCATGAATGTGGTCCGTGACTTATTCCTCCTCGGATGCTGGGCGTGGTCTCGCTGTGAATACAAATTCTATGTCTTTCTATGAACCATCCTGAGTAGGGAATAGCACGGGGTTGCGGGTAAGTGACGGGTTAGGGGGTACAGGGTTGACGGGTACGGGTACGGGTTGGCTTATCTCACCCCGCTCCAAACCCGCCACCCGCCAAACGGGTAAATAGATCCGCCATCTGTGGAGGCCGCCGTTGGCATAACTTTCGAATAACTTATAGCTGTATAGTTATACCAGACCCGTAGCCAGACCTAGATGTATTGCTTTAATCTCGAAACAAAAAAAAAATTCCTGTATCTTTCAATGCCTCCTCGTCCCGAGCTACCTATTCCTGAACAGCTCCAAACCAAAGAGAAAAAATGCAAATCCATTTCAACGGCAAAAGCCAACGGTGAAGATCCAATAGAGTCTGCGCTTCCCACAAAAAAGGCAAAGACATCAGGTGTATGTCAATTACATTAATTCTACAGAAGCTGCGTACTCACTGTGACTTGGCCACAGAAAGCCAGTGGCTCGGAAGCTCCAAAGAAGGCCAAGCCTACTCCAAAAAATGTCGTTCAGGCCGCAGCAAAAAAGCTCAAGGATACTCTATCAAAGACAAAGTCCAAGAAAACCATCGGTAATTCAGACAAGGTAGTTTTTCCTCTTGTACTTTATTCATTACTCTAATGACCTTAACTATGTACAGCCAGGCCTCCCACAACCGGCACCGTCAAAAGCATCCACCGTTGACGTTGACAAGAATAGTGATGACGAGGTCCAACCAGCTCCGAGTCCGCCCAAAAAATCCACCAGTCCAAAGGCAACTGTCATTGATGTTGATGATGAGGATGATGACGACAGCGATAGTAGCGTTGAAGAGGCTTTACAAGAAGAGACTGATGAGGCTGAGCTTGGTGAGTAATTACTACTAATCAATAAGGTCTTTCACTCACCACGAAAGCAGAACGGCTCATGAAAGGATGGCATTCCATGGTCTACACCTTCTTCGAGCCTATTCCTACTGTCAAGTACATCAAAGGACGCAAGTGTCAAGTTTTCACGTGCTCCTCACCTTCTTGCAAAAAGAAAATCCACCAATTTCAGGATACTGGGGACGTGAAAGCCACGAAGACACTACAGAACCATGTTAATACTTGCAAGGCTTGGGGTCCTGACGCTATAGCCACAATCAAGGAGTTGACAGTTCCGGATGCTCGTAAATCATTGTCGAAGTACCTGAGAGATGGGACAATTACTACGGCTTTTCAGCGTGGAAGGAAGGGAAGAGGCACTGTTACTTACAGTCATAAGCAACAGACATGGGCTGAGACAAGGTATGTCACTGCGTTCTCGAATCTCCACTGATATGGTAGCTAATATGGTGATAGAGCTGAACTCGTACGTTGGGTTGCAGAGAGCAGCCGGCCTTTTGCTATAGTCAAGGATAGAGGTTTTCAGTGCCTTATGAAAACGGGTAGGCCAGGTTATTACCTACCTCATCCAACAACTATCACTTGGGACGTCAAGACGGTCTTTGCAAAGACACGTCTATGCATTGCTCTGATGCTAAAGGTTTGTCTACAATTCTTCGAGATAGCATTTAGCTAATGAAAACAATAAAGGAATATGACGGTGACCTCAATTTTGCCACTGATGCATGGACTTCACCTAATCACCGAGCTTATGTGGCCGTGTCTGTTCATCTTGAGAAAGAGGGGGTACCAATAAGTGTCCTGTTGGACTTCGTTGAGGTAGCAAAGGTGAGCAAACGAGATATTCCGAAAGTCAAACTATATGCTCACCGTGATGTGTTACAGTCTCATAGCGGCAAAACCCTTGCGGAGGTCTTTGCTCAGATACTCACTGAATTCGGAATCGAGGATAAGGTGAGAATAGCATAACATCTTAAAGAAATATACAAGTACTCACTTGCATTACAGATCCTGAGTATCACAGCTGACAATGCCTCTAACAATGATACGATGATCGAAGCACTGAGCCGAATCCTGCCTGACTTCCCTGGTGAACCCAACTGTACTCGCTGCTTCAATCACATCGTCAATTTGGTGGGGAAAAGCTTGATGAAACTATTTGACACCAGTTTGACGAAGAAGACGGATGGCATGAATGAGGTAGAGCATGCACTACTCGATCTGGCAGCAGGCGTGGACCTTGAAGACTTGCAGACACGGCTGAAAGAGGCTGAAGAAGGAGGGGAGGTGGTTAACAATGACCCAGACCTTGTCGTTGATATGATGGAAGGGATGTCGCCAGTGGAAAAGGAAGAACTGCGGCAGCAGATAGTTCCAGTGCAGCAAGTCGTAGTGAAGGTGAGACATGGATATAAGGACGATGCATGATTTACTCACTGGGTATCTTGATAGTTCTGAAAGACGTCCTACAAGATCATCAACTCCCCAACTGGCCTTCTACCTGAGTGGCGGCACATACTCCATGAAGAGAAGCAGCCACAAACTGTTATCCCGCATGATGTTACTACACGTTGGAACTCAAGTTGTGATATGATAGAGTACTGCATCAAGAAGAAGAAATACTACAGGGCCATCACGAGTGAAGACCTAGAGAACGGTCTTCAGCAGTATGCATTGACGAAGAGGGAGTGGAAACTCGCTGAGCAGCTGAAGGACGTGCTCGAGGTGAGCCATGTCATGCTGACTAAGCTATCTAGAGCTAAACTGACTCTCTTCCGATTGCAGGTTCTGCGTGATATACTCTCTTCTTTTCTTGCTCAACACCAAACTTGGCCACAGTTGTGCCTGCCTTGGACAAGATAGACTGCAAGTTTACTGAATGGGCCCTCAACACTACACTTGACCCAGCTATCCGTGCCGCTGTTTCCCTGGCAAAGAAGACTCTCAACAAGTACTATGGAAAATTTGACTACTCTGAAGTCTATCGTGTAGCTATGGGTGAGTAATAAATTATTTCATTGAATGGGAGTACTAAAGGTTGTATGTTAGTATTGCATCCTCGTCACAAGTTGAACTATTTCAAGACTGCTGAATGGCCCGAATCCTGGAAAAACACGGCACTGGAGATTGTGCACGACGTGTATGAGAGGGACTACAAGTCCAAGATGACAGTGGAGAATGATGCAATGGATGTAGATGAACCCAAAACACCAGTAAAGCCCAGTGTACGTCGCTCAATTTTCTTGTTCCGGATATCTTTTTAACCATCACTTCTTTCCAGAAACAAAATCAATTCGATGATTTACCTGCCCTCAAGGCTCCCAGACCTGACGATCTCAGTGATGAGCTTGATTGTTATCTCAAGTCGGATGTCAAAAAAGTAAAGGATGTAGTGGAATGGTGGCATGGGAGAAAAAAATCTTATCCAGTACTTCATCGCATGGCCCTTGATTATCTGACCATTCCTGGTGCGCAAAATTATGTCTCATTGTTTCTTTTCACTGTGCTTATTCGTACATTCAGCCACATCTACAGACATTGAGCGTATATTCAGTCGAGGCCGTTTTTTACTGCCATATGTTCGCAACCGTCTTTCTGCCGAGACCACTCGTGCACTAATGTGCCTTGGTCAGTGGAGTTTGCTGGGACTTATTGACGATAACGATGTTGTAGAAGTGTCGAAACTTCCAGAGATCGAGGTTGAGAACAAGGACACAGAGGATATCGAAATGCCGGTGGGGTTTGATGATATTCTAGGTACTCTAAGTGATATGTAGCGTAGACTATGTACTTTTCTTTCCCCCCTCTATATAAACCCGTACCCCGCGGGTTCTGGCCTCAACCTGCCCATCCCGTCATGACCCTTAACCCGTCTTCACGGGTAAGGGTTCTGACGGGTACGGGTACGGGTCTGAAAATTTTACCCGTGGGGTACCCGTACTGCTCCCTAATCCTGAGTCACGGTTCCTCATTGGGTTCCCTGAGCAAGTGAAGCTCGGCCTAGGGACACGCCTCTAAATATGCGTGATGAGGAGTGCTCTATTTTCGGGTTCAGGCAGGGTTCAAGCCACTTCAAGCCTCTAGAAGAATTTTCCTTGGTCTTCCTTGGTTACGAGGCTGAAGAATGAGGCTGAGTTGTTTACACTGCATTTCTGCAGGTGACGATGTCAATTACGTCCCGATTTCTCATATCAGACACTCTGATCAGGGTTTCCTTTTCTTTTCTGACCATATACAGGGTTTGATATGTCGAACTGGACCTTTCTTCCTTTTCCCCTACAATGATGTTGACTCATACCTCTCTGCTTCATTGCCCTCTTTAACGTTGCTTCTGTGCAAGCTTAGTGATGATTTCTTTCACAGTGGCAGTGCTGCATCACTTGTTGTTTTGGTTCTATTTCCCTTCCCCTTTGAATATACTCTCGGTTCTAAGGTGTCTGTATATTTTGACTCAATGCCCAATTCTGTTCTGATGCACCCTTTGTCTTTTCCACTTTTGATTCTATGGATTCTGTTCATGAAGATTCAATGCACGAGCAAAGTAGTTTGATAGTCTCTTCACATGTACTTGTATACTCTTAATGGTAAGTAGTAAAGAAGTCAATCACCTTGCCCCCAACAATTGACACACTTTCGACCTTTATCGTCCACATGTACAAATAGTTTGTGTAAAATCAGTCGTGTCATAGTATCAGTCTAGGCCTTTACTTTGCTTACCCGCCAAAACTGTACCTACGTCATCACTGTTTTTTACTTCGCGTTTTACAATGTTGAGCCCCTGTAAACTATCTTGAAACAGAACCTTCCTTCATTTTATCCCACCATCTTTTTGTCCTACTGTTCAGCCCCTCCAACCTATCGTCCTCTGCCATAACCTCTGGTTCATGACCCATCAACAACGCTTCTGGCTGGAAGTCTCGCAGTAGCTGTATGGTCCGTCATCCTGAACTACGTGATAATGTGACATAGAGATTGAAAAGATTGAGTTTGCCTGTGGGAGGTTTGCCTATGTCAATCAAGACATACGGAATGGTTTGTCCTTGTGAGCAATAATCTGTGAAGGCATATGCTGATGTCATGCTGAACTGTTTTCTTATCAGGGTGCGGCTGACAATCTTCTTCCCCCATTGTATCTTCAGGTAGATCTTTTGTGAAGTGGGCTCTATCGGAATGACATTTTTGTCCAAACCCACCAGCTTCTGTGCCCTTGTCCTCTTCATTTTTACCAAAATATAAAGTGGGAGATATTTCAGGTGGATGACTGGTCTGTCGTCGTCATGCTTTGGCTCATGAGGGTCCAGGACTATGTCAACAATCTCTCCACGTGCACCATTGGTAATGTCCAGATCTGTCTTGATATTCTTTGTCATCAACACCTTTGCTCCAATGGCAAGTTCCAACTAGTCCAGCAGATTCTTGTGGGACTTCCACTTTCCAAGGCGGATGGCAAGTGTGTACCACTCTACCATAGTGAGTGGCTTGTTTTGTATGGTGTTTGAAGCTTTGCAGATGAGTAACTGACATCCTTTTTCTTTGCAGTGCTTACAAATCGCGTCTTCATTCCACTGCTCCCAGATGGCATGTTGAGGCGTCACTAGCGACACATCATTCCATGGGCTTGTTGTAAAGTCAGGTTGGGAGCATGAAGGATGTCCCAAAACCATGGTGTGTAGCATCTCGATATGCTGCTGTTGTACTTTCTCATTACGAGGATGAACAAGAAAATCTCTCCACTCTGGGTCTTCTACATGCAGCTGCTCCTTCAGAATTACAACTATATCAAACTCCTCATAAATTGATTGCCCAACTTGTTCATCAACTGTGTCCTTCGTGAGATTGATAGGGTGGAAAAGAGCTTTGTGTGATGTGGTTGCAGGTCTCCACACAATAATACTGCCAAAAGACTTTTCCGATGGAGGCTCCCCTGCTTGCTGCCTGCCAATCAGGCCAAGAATGACTTCAATATCATGGAATATTTGTCAATGATGAGGTATGTATAGTCCTTCCATAATTGTTGCAACTCCTTCTTCACATCATCTCTCATTGCAACACCTGCAGAATGATTTACCAAAATATGCCCAATGACATGCAATGTTTTTCCATCAATCAATGATGCCGCTACTCCTGTATATGCTGCCTTGATTAGAAGATGTTTCGCTCATCGCTCTTGGAAATACTGGGTGACAGTTTGGATAACCCGTGATTTTCTGGTACCTCCTTCTCCATACAGCACCATACAAAGCAGAGGGGGGTTTTGATTAGCCAGGGTTTGGTCCATATGCCATGTAATGATGTTGTATGCTCGACGCTGATCGTCTTTTAATTCTTTGGGATCCAGGTAGTCCAATGATTTCTCAACCTCTGTCTCCTCAATCATGTCCACACCAGGTAGCTGCTCCTTTTCCTTCCTACGAGATGGGGATTTGTCCTCCAACTGGGAGAGATCTCCCTGGGATGCCTGACTCACATTGGTGGTTGGTAACACAGCCATATTCTGAGCCTTGACAAAAGCTGACATGGTAGTTTTCCAGGACTGTAGCTTTTCAATGTTCTCTGGTCCTGCATAGTTGAGAGCTGAGACATTATCAGGCAAGCTCCATGACTGGTAATCGCCCTTGAATACTCCAACTTTTTGAGCTATCTGAACGGCTTGCATACCATTCTGCAACTCCCGCTGTGACTGTTGCTCGGTGACCAGTGCAGCAAGTCCTTCTTCGGTGTATGCCATATTAGGTGCGTCATCTCCACCACCACCTGCATTGTCATTGTCATCTATGTCATCTTCTCTTTCACGTTCCAGTTGTGCCAATGTCTCTTCATCCAACTCTGCCACCTCGTGCTTCCGCGCTGACGATTCACATTCATAGAAGTGTTGGATGTCCGACATTAAGTCTCATTCACGTTTTGTACATGTTTCAGTGAATCAGTCAAATGCTGAAACCCATGTCTCATCGTCAGACTTCAGGTCAGTTTGTAGATTTCTCCATGGCTTCAACAGTATAAGTCATAAACAGTTGGGTCATCACGACGCATGAAGAATCAGCCAATGATGTTAGGCAGTGTATTGTGTCCTGAAGTCCTCAACACTCAAGTTTTGGTTTTTGTCCAAGGATGGTTGGAAAGGTAGGGGACACGACTGTTTGCCTTTCGTCTGGGCCAATGAGACAAGTCTTCTCCATCATCCAAACTAGCTGTTGCCTTTGATTTTGTCTTGTCTTACTCGTATGTATGCACGAAAGATTGAAGGATGTTATAACTTTGCAATTCTTCTCCTCAACAGTGGTAGTCCATAAGCTGGCATTTTGCAAACACCCTTCCGTTCGAGTCAATATCCAACGTCACTATACCTTCACACTGGTGGTCAATCTTGTCAATATCTGTTATTGCAAATGCCAAACTCTGAGTGACAAACCTCTTCCAGTGAGTCTATTGTATCTCCTTCTGTATTTGTGCCTCCATTAATGTGTGCCGCTGTAGGTGGTTCTGTCGTGATCTCTGCCACTTGTCCCTCCTGATCTTTCTGAGCCCTATGACCATCATCAGCACCATAAGTCAATGATATAATTCCATTTATAGCACCTACCTCCGCAAGTCAGGGAAGGTCTTCAGTAGACTTCCAATAAAGGATGACCAATAGATTGGCATATACTTATGGGACCTGTATATATCACCCCAGCCCATCAGGTATGAAATGACCATTGGTCCAGCCAGTTCCTGCTCCCGATTGATGGTGTGGCAGAGTCAGAGAGTCAGCAGTCGCTGCTGCTCTTGCAGGGTTTCCAGATAGGCACTGTGTTTTTTGTGGTACGCAAGTGCCTTTGCAAATATGGCTGAAGTGGAACCACCATTGATTCTTGAGTGAGTATTTAAACACTATGATACGTTCCTTGTTTCTTCCCCATTGGTAAGGAGTTTGCCATCGTTATTGCACCGAGCATTGATAGCAAGTGCTTTGACCCATCCATTCATATACTTGTAGGTTTGTTTTGGTCCCCACTTTCCATTTTCTTCAATATATTCGTCCTCAGCCAATGGAAATGGCACTTTACGTTTGCAGCGCATGGTCCCAGTCCTCATATCTGTCATGAATCGCCTCCGTCTCCTTCATTTTCCTTCACTTACCTCTCTATTCCCTTCTACTATTCACCTCTATTCATCATTCTATCACCTTCCATAAACCCATAAATACTGATTACTTCTCATCATCGTCTTATAGATCTATGACTCACCTCTCCGTTTCCCTTATCTCCATGGACATTCTCACGTATATATTTTCTTACTTGACTCATATCCTTATCTCCTCCGGTTCCTAAACTCCATGGACATTCCCACATATTCATTTCTCTTCTATATATATCTTAGATCTCGTAGCTAGGTTCCTTAGTCTGTTCACTTCGTCTCCACTCCGCTCTTAGTACAGTGCAGTGTCGAGCATAGTCAGCTACTCGATCTCATCTCTTCCTTTTCATTCTCTCTATCTCTATCTCGTCCCGCTATAACTCGTTGAATCTATCCTGTTCATTGTGTGACTTGGGTGGTTTGCTAAGTGACAACGTTCTTGACACTTGAACAGACTCTCTTACACCCACCTCACATCCAGATCCTCGACTAAACACTGGCTCTTAACTTCGAACCCCTCATTCACAACCTACGAACCCGACCTCCACCTTTCTACCCCTTTCCTATTGAAAAATCAGAACACTTCGTAAATTACCGAGAAGAACTCGAAACAGCAGTACACAAACACGCTATCGAACTCGACAATCATTGGATCATACTGAACAAGAGGTCGTGGATTTCAGGTGAAGTGACCGTCTCCGAATACCTACGAATAAAGCTATCACCTGAAAACACCTCTCCACGCTACGTTGCAGTTGTAGATACGTGCTTCCTCGTCCAACTAGGGGAAACAACCCTTCCATATTGGTTCAGTAACGACGACTACGAGGATAGCAACATCTTCGTGCTCAACCAGGAGGAATATCACGAATATCTCCAAACCCAAGTTCCTAGAATAATCAACTACTATAGATCACTGATCTCTTGGGAAGACGTCTCAGGGGAACAGTGGGATCTTCTATTTTCAGAGGCTGAAACGCGTGGATGAGCGAAAGCGGAATCCCAAGAACCACTAGATCACGCACAGCCTCACAAAACCCTAGTCGTACTGCCTCTCCCATACTCGTTTGTCTCAGACGACCTCACAGACACGTCCCCCGAAGACAACAAGACTGCTACTTCTCACACCAAAACCGGTGGGAGTTTTGTACAAACCATCTGTGCCCCAACCGACTCTCTGTAAATAACCGACTTCTTTCGACCAAGGAACAGGAACTCGGTATTGAACCAGTCTCACTCTTCGAATCACTCCCATCAGAACCAACCACAGAAAATCCAAATCCAGTTACAACCCCATCACCGACTCCTTCCCCAGAACATCCCTCAGAACCCCACTCCCCTCACAACAGATCTCCGACAGACAGTACCCCTAGTGCAGTCCAAGAACCCATCTCCATCAACCCCACACGTCCAATCGATCTCCACTCTATTCACGCTGCTCTCAGGATGTCTGAGAACCCTGATTCGGCCACCGCTGCTGCAGGGGGAACTCGACCCCCTCGAGACACCGCACCACTAGACGATGAGGCTCAGGACACTCAGTCCTTGGTCTTTCCTAATACGACTACCAAGGAACGTGGAGTAAAGCCAGAAAAATTCACAGGAGACCGAAACCAAACAAAAGATTGGATGGCCAAGTTTAACAACTACCTCCGGCTTAACGATCAAGTCTATCCTACCGAAGACGAAAAAATATTGTTCTTCCTCACGCTGTTTTCAGGAGATGAAGCAAAACGATGGGCACGCAGTATGATGAAGAAGGTCTTTGAAGAAGAAGACGACTTTAGTGATAGTGACGAGGAATATACGAGTACCGACGAAGACTCTTCCGCTCCGAAACCAGAAACGAAGAAGAAGCTTTGGACTCTATACGAAGTAAAGCGAGAATTCCTATGGGATTTCAAACCCTCAGCTCGGGAAACCCAGGCCCAAACCAAGATAGAACACATCAGGATGGAAGGGGCTCTAGCCGACATAGATAAGTACAACTCCCAATTCAAATGATACGCTGACGATACTGGCTACAACGACAAGGCATTAATGAAATGGTATTGAAAGGGACTCCCCCGGGGGTTGGTAGACCGAATCTCCTACCTACCCACCCAACCTAAGAATCTTGCGAAACTACAAAAGGCCGCGGTAAAACAACACATGATTTGGTTAGAGAGGCAGGAGGAGAAGAATTCATGGAATAAACCTCGAAGGGAGGCAGGACAAACGGGAAGGGGGTCACAAAGTACAAGAAGTGGTCGAACGAGAAGCATGGAAGTAAACGCCTTCCAAGATAATCTCCCAGGTGCATCTTCAACTATGAAATACCCACCGAAACTGACCCCCCAAGAAAGAGAAAAAATGAGGAAGGAGGGACGTTGCTTCAGGTGTCGAGGACTAGGCCATATGGGTAACGATTGCCCTACATTCCCTAATACGCCTCAAATCAATCCCAACAACACGACCTGGAGACCCTCCATAAAACAAGCCGCAGTCGAAACCTCGGAGTCCAAGGTCAATACAACCACGGATAACATCTCGGAACTCACGGCTAGAATCGGAGCACTATCAGGAGAAGAGAAAGAAGGACTGCTAAAGAAGTTCGTGACGGAAGCGGATTTCTGAATACCTCCCCTGCTACGTCATCAGGAGCAGGAACATGGACATACATACCAGTAAAACACAGGCAATACACGAGCCCTATACCCTTTCGTAAGCCACGATCCCTATCTGAATTAAGAATCACGGCAATCACCCGAAACCAACAGACCCTGTCATTAGAGCTTAAAACTGAATTGATCGGGAAAATAACTGGACAAAAAATCGACGCAACCGCTCTACTAGACAGTGGAGCAGAAGGGATCATCATTAATAATGCCTTCGCCCAAAAACATCATCTCAGTCGCATCCCTCTAGAAAAACCATTTCCAGTTCGAAACGTCGACGGATCAGAAAACGTAATGGGATGGGTAAGACATTATACCGTCCAAAGACTACGAATTTACGCCCCAGATCACCAATCCCATCACGAGGAGATCGCCGAATTTTACATCACGGATATCGGAGATCACGATATCATTTTGGGTACCGATTGGTTACGACACCACAACCCAGAGATCAACTGGACAACGTCGGAAATCAATCTAACGCAATGCCCCGGCACTTGCACACTGGAAAAGACCCCAGTAAAGACTGAAGCTAAGTCGAAAAGCTCTCCTTCGAGAATAAAGAAACCTGAAATAGTAGACCCCAGAACATATCACCGAGACTACCAAGTGGTATTCAAAGATATCATAGGTCCCCACAAAACAACACCACAGCCCAAAATAGCGGGACAACGTCGATCACAACGACCAAAAAGGATCCGATTACAACGGATCGACTTAGGAGCAATGCTCTCCTCAGAAGACACAACCGGGCAATGGAGTGTTCCGGGACAATGGAGTGAACTTGTCATGGAATACCTAGACACCCCCACTGATCCTGATGAAGGTCTATCAGATACTAAGCTGAGTATCCGAGCTGCCTTTAACAAAGCGCTACAAAACACTGAAAACAAATCCACAAACTCAGCAACTTCGTTACAAGAACAAATACCAAAACAATACCATGAATACCTGTCGGTGTTCGATAAAAAAACTTCAGAACGCCTACCCCAACGGAGTAATTGGGACCACGCGATCGAACTACAAGACGGCTTCCAACCACGCGCATGTAAAACGTACCCTCTCTCCCCAAACGAACAGTCCGAACTCGATGCCTTCCTGACCAAAAACCTCGAGAAAGGATACATTAAACCATCGAAGTCCCCAATGGCAAGTCCCTTCTTCTTCGTAAAGAAAAAGGACGGAAAACTACACCCAGTACAGGACTATAGAGCGCTCAACAAGGGTACCGTAAAAAACGCATACCCACTACCCCTCATTCCAGAACTAATCGACAAACTCAAAAACGCATATGTGTTCAGCAAAATCGACCTACGATGGGGATATAATAATATCCGTATCAAAGAAGGAGATGAGTGGAAAGCCGCCTTCAAAACCAATCGAGGACTATTCGAGCCAACGGTCATGTTTTTTGGATTAATGAACTCACCGGCGACCTTTCAAGCAATGATGAACACTATCTTCAAGGATCTCATTGACCAAGGGAAGATCGTCATTTACATGGATGATATTTTGATATTCACTCGCAACCTAGATGAACATAGGGAATTAGTCCAAACAGTCTTACGACGACTACGGGACAACGACCTATACGCCAAACCCGAAAAATGCATATTTGAAGCAGACAAGGTTGACTTTTTGGGACTGATTGTCTCGCACGATACTCTATCTATGGACCCAGTCAAAGTAGAAGGGGTACTCGAATGGCCAACTCCAAAAACCGTAAAGGAAGTTCAGGCTTTCCTAGGATTCGGAAACTTTTACAGACGCTTCATCAAAGACTTTTCAAAAATCGCACGGCCCCTCTTCGATCTGACAAGGAAGGACAACCACTGGAACTGGGGAACAGAGGTCGAGAAAGCATTCCAAACCCTCAAAACGGCCTTCACATCAAAACCCGTCCTACTGATGCCAGATTACACAAAACCATACCGAGTAGAAGTAGACGCATCAGACTACGCAACGGGGGGAATACTCATGCAAACCGGGGAAGACGACCGATGGCACCCAGTGGCCTACATCTCCAAATCCCTTTCAGAGACCGAACGAAACTACGACATCCACGACAAGGAACTATTGGCAATCATCCGTGCACTAGAAGCATGGAGACACTATTTGGAAGGAGCCCCCCATTCTATCGAAATTTTCACCGATCACCGGAACTTGGAATATTTCCAGACCGCCCAAAAGCTCAGTCGACGACAGGCACGATGGGCGTTATTCCTTACTAGATTTGAGTTCTCCCTCCAACATAAACCCGGAAGTCTGAATAAAGCTGATCCGCTATCTAGACGACCGGATCACAAACTCGGGACCGAGAATGACAACACCGACAGAGTCCTTCTTGACCCCAAATTCTTCCGAATCCGGGCAACTAGGCAAGGGACAGTAACAGCTATAGGAGATGTAGAACTGCGAAGGCGGATCAAGGAATGTCCCAAGAGGGACCTAGAGGTAGTAAGTGACTTAGATGTCATCCTACGAAACGGACCACGTTCGCTGGTAAAAAACCTACAGGAATGGAATTACGAAGACGGAATCATCCTATTTCGAGGGAAAATCTATGTCCCAGCAGATAACGATCTCCGACGGGATATCGTAAGACTCCACCATGACTCCCTGGCAACAGGACACCCCGGACGATACAAAACTTATGAACTAGTCAGCAGGGAATTCTGGTGGCCAGGAATGTCAGTCTTTGTCAAGGACTACGTAACTGGCTGCGCCAAATGCCAAGCGACAAAACCCAACAACCATCCCACACGAATTCCCTTGATTCCCACCGAAATCCCAGAACGTCCGTTTGGGACTATCACCACCGACTTCATCACGGATCTCCCCGAATGCAAAGGATTCAACGCAATCCACGTCACAGTTGACAAGTCAACAAAAACGGTCATCATATCGCCGTGTACAAAAACAATTGACAGTGACGGTACGGTGAATCTACTGCTTGACAATACTTGGCAGCGATACGGATTATGGGACAAGATGATATCCGACCGAGGCCCGCAGTTCGCAAGTAAGGTCATGGCCGCGGTCCATGAGAAGCTAGGCATCACTTCAGCTCTCAGTACCGCCTATCACCCACAGACCGACGGAGAGTCAGAACGATACAATCAGGAATTGGAGCAGTTCTTACGGATCTTTTGCAACTATCGACAAGAAGACTGGGTGGACTATCTACCATACGCCGAATTCAGCCATAACACCAGGATACATTCTGCAACTGGAAAATCCCCCTTCGAACTCTTACACGGATACCAACCACGCTTCTTCCCATCATTTAATCCAACCTCTAACCTACCGACAGTAGAAGAACGACTGGAAAACCTTAACCGACTCAGAGACGAACTCACAGCAAGCCTGACGTCGGCTGCTGAAACGATGAAGACACAGTATGGGAACCACTCCATGTCCTGGACAGGATACAAAGTCGGAGATAGGGTTTTACTCGACGGAAAAAACCTGAAGACAACGAGACCAAAAGCTAAGTTGTCCGATCGTCGTCATGGACCATTCGAGATCATTGAGGTAATCAGCCAGGTTAACTACAAATTGAAATTACCGACAACCTGGCGGATACACCCCGTCTTCCATGCTTCCCTGTTAACGCCGTACGTGGAAACAGATGCCCACGGACCAAACTACCCCGAACCTCCCGTGGAATTACTAGATGCAGACGAAGAATACGATGTCGAAAAGATACTAGACTCCAAGCCAACCAGGAACGGGAAAGGTACTCAATACCTGATCAAATGGTTGGACTATCCCGACTCAGAAAATACCTGGGTACCCACGTCAAACCTGACCAAGGTAAAGGACATGATCGAGGAGTTCCACCAGAAACACCCCCGAGCTTACCGACACTAATGGCGTCTACTGTCACAATCCACCAGACAACTTGACCGCCCCGCGCTACCGCGGATACGAACTCGTTAAAAGCCAACTACATCGAACTCGAACGACAAAACAGAACCCAACCACATCCTACCCAAACATCTCTTCACCTTTCCATCACACATCATCATGTCTACACCCATCGCGATCACAGTCACCACTTCCACTACGACGACGATCGATCCATTGACGGACAACACCGGACGCTGCAGATATGGTCAACACTCAGGTCGGCGCTGTAGGCTGGACGAAGGACATGCAGGAAGGCATAGCGGATGCAACCAATGCATTTGGCCAGGACAGGACTCAACGAAACGATGCAGGATGGGGGAAGGACACCGCTCGAGATGCATCACCTACAAAGCCAGCCTGCGACTCAACGAACGAAACAATCTAGGATGGGGGGATGCAAGCGCGTGGGGAGGGTTCATAGAGTTAAACAACAACAACGACGCCGGGTGGGGCACAGCAAACGTCAGCAATCATGATGGGTGGGGAGAATGGGTAGGGGGATGGAACAGACGGGAGTCAGCCCTAACAGGATGGGGGAACTTTCCCTATGACATACCAGGTACTTGGCCGACCGAGCATGGTTTGGACAAAGAAATCAGGAAACAGTGGACGAAGCAGTGGACCAGTTGGCTTCCGAGCTCCGGCGAAAGCTCGACCTAAAAAGGGGGGTAGTGTCATGAATCGCCTCCGTCTCCTTCATTTTCCTTCACTTACCTCTCTATTCCCTTCTACTATTCACCTCTATTCATCATTCTATCACCTTCCATAAACCCATAAATACTGATTACTTCTCATCATCGTCTTATAGATCTATGACTCACCTCTCCGTTTCCCTTATCTCCATGGACATTCTCACGTATATATTTTCTTACTTGACTCATATCCTTATCTCCTCCGGTTCCTAAACTCCATGGACATTCCCACATATTCATTTCTCTTCTATATATATCTTAGATCTTGTAGCTAGGTTCCTTAGTCTGTTCACTTCGTCTCCACTCCGCTCTTAGTACAGTGCAGTGTCGAGCATAGTCAGCTACTCGATCTCATCTCTTCCTTTTCATTCTCTCTATCTCTATCTCGTCCCGCTATAACTCGTTGAATCTATCCTGTTCATTGTGTGACTTGGGTGGTTTGCTAAGTGACAACGTTCTTGACAATATCCACCACCAAACACCGACGAACTTCACATTTATGCAGCTGTTTTGACTGCGCAACACATTTCTCCATGTCCCGACACTCATTTTCATAGTTGGGACTATTAGGATTGGGGGGACAGCTGTAGGCAATAAGCTGATCACGAGTACACTTGGGAAGAGTGGATGCAATAATTCGTCTTTCTGGTTACAAGCGGTACCAGATATGGGAAGGTGAAAGTGACCATGAATGATGGAAATAAGCTCTTTCACAGTGAGTTGGGATATAAGCTCTTCGTGACTGTTGTTGCTCATGGTGCACTTGCAGAATAACACAACCGCAATACTCTGTTCCATCCCAACCCTTGAGCTACCCTGCCCTGGTGGCCACCCTGGCTGATTGCTACTGGTCTGTGCACAGATGCTAGCCTATAAATGCCAAGGTTTCTGCTCCTGTTGGTTACCTTTCCCTCTTCTTTCTCTTCTACCAATGGTAGCCATCTACACTCCTTCTCAACAACCTTCTGCCACCCCTGCAGAAGCTCTAACATCCAGGACTGCCAAACTAGTGTCATTTAGGGAGGAACAGATCACAGACAAAGAGGTTATTTATTTGGGTACACCTCTGCAGGATCAGCCAGCTGTTGAGTGGCACCAGAATGGACAAGAGAATCTTGTCATCATGAAGAAGGCTCAAGGTAAGCATGTTTTTGTGCTTCAGATCACTTATTGCTTATTCTCGTGAACTACATATGCAGGTACTATGAGCAAACCCACTTCAGGGACCTCTACCGAGGCGATTAAAGGTGTTGCGAGTAAAGAAGGTACAGTCTATTTCACCAACATGATATACATGCAATTGCTAACAACCGGTATCCTGCTTAGCACCTATGCCAGCTATCTTTTCCTTGGTTTGTCTCTTGCGTCCAGACGGGTTCAGCTTCAATGCCAATGATGGCTGGGCTGGGGCATTGCCCTACAATGGAAACAAGAAATTCACAAGTGTCGAACTGATGGCTGTAGGCGAGGCGCCCAACAGTGAAGTAACTCCTGAAGCGGCAATATTCGCCCAAGACTTTCCACAGGTGAAAGCAAACGTGAAAGCACTGCAGGCACTGGTCAGTACTCCTAATGTGGAGAACAGTGGGTTCTTGCTTGTTGGAAATGCATTCCAGTTCAAACACCCTCTTTTTGAAGTATGTACTTTCATCCACTTCACCTAAAAATTGTGCTCACTTCATTGCTTATAGAAAGTCGATGGGATAACGTCACTAGCTGATGATGAAGACCGTATGTCTTTCTCTCAGTTACTACTGATGCCTCTTCTCACTTGTCGTAGATGCCACCTTGGCAGCTTGGCCAAAATCCAATGATGAAGTTGATGTTGCTATTACCGAACTTCTCGCACAGGACCCACCTCGGTACAAAATTTGCCCTCTTCCTGCATACGATATCCATTTTGCCCTCATTGACCCGGCATGGTACCACCTCAGGCTTGAGAATGCTGTCGTAGAGGTCAGGTTTACCCTATCTCATTGGCCGATCTCGGCTAAGAAAGGGGTAGAAGGTTCTAAGGCCACCAATGCTTGTCGGGCCAATGTTGTAGATGTTCTTGTCCTCTGCCCGCCACGACCTACCGTCGTGACACCCCGCAAATGTAAAGCTTCCCGTTACCATCCTTCTTTGCCTACTAAAAAACAAAACACTAGTACGACTTCTAATTGGGTTAATCAAGCTTCACATCCATCCTCGAAATATCTATATCTTACATTGTCATTCCCTTCCTCTAACATATCCACCTTCTGTAATGGTCCTCTAATCCAATCTTTTCTGTCATTCGTTGTTATCTCTTCGTTCCTTATATTACTTCATAACTCATTGTATTTAGTTGCATATCTTTTGTTCCGTTAATATCAGGCCCTCTTCTTACTCCTTCTAAGGACAAAATAGAAGTCTTGAAGTCACATGTGAATGGGAAAGAAACCCAGCAAACTGGCTCAAGCAAGGTCAGTGTCTCGGAACGAGGCCCTTCTCCAGTTAGAAAATAATGTGTATTTATCATTCCTGCACTGTAATACCATTTCTGGTATTAGACAGTTTGCGCTACGCGGCCACGTACGAAATCTGCGTTGTGCTTTTCGGACTGACCAAAAATGACGGTGCATATAAGGCTTGTTTTGCACTTGGGACTGATCCCTCATGGGCATATAATGACCCGCTGAGCTCTGTAGTCCCCCACAAGCACTATATCCATGGAAGAATATTCGCTGCAGCAGAGTATACCCCAAAATACACTCGGTCGTGTCCGAAAAGCGCAAACTGTCTATTGTATGAGGACACGTCACACATAGCCAGCCTCTAGACGTGTAGACCTATCAGGAACAAGTGACGCGTAAGTCGTAGCCCCTATCTTTTCTTTTATCATTATTCTTCTTCATACAGACCGTACATCTTCTCAGCTCTTTTCCATTTGTTTTACAAATTCATTATTTGCTAGTATATTTTCATTTCTCTTGACTCCCGCCACACTCATACATGTATCACACCTGGTACATGTTTTATACCAATTCCGTCACCCTATCTCATACTCATTTCTTCTTATATGTCTTTCTCTTACAAGTTTTAGACTCAAAATCCCTCATTTTCTTACTACTACTGACTCGGCATGTAGTACATAAATACCTAGTACTTACATCCACACTACCAACTTCACTCTTCCTAGCCTAAGCCAATCCAGTCCAAAGTCCCAGTCTCCCAGCTCTTTCCCAGAAAGCCTCTCATTGTTCCCATCTTCCTATTGTTGTGAGGGGAAATAAACCAATAAGAAAACTCCCCGAAACTGAAGTAAGTTCAAGAAAGTAATCTAGTGGCTGAAAATGGTGCTGATCTATCCACTCTAGGGCA
Source organism: Tetrapyrgos nigripes (assembly GCA_013368315.1). Classification (NCBI taxonomy): domain Eukaryota; kingdom Fungi; phylum Basidiomycota; class Agaricomycetes; order Agaricales; family Campanellaceae; genus Tetrapyrgos; species Tetrapyrgos nigripes. The sequence goes on along the minus strand of JAACJM010000276.1, from coordinate 47,482 downwards.
GACAGACCAAAGATAATTGAAACAGCAGATACGAAAGAGACGAGAGGGTAAGTAGAGGCTTTCTGGGAAAGAGCTGGGAGGTTGGGATTTGGGTAGGATTCAACTTGGGCTGGGACTGGTGAATAGTTGTTGAGAGTGATGACACGTGCGTCCTCAGACTCCCAGATACTTGCCAACATCCACTTTTCCTTATCTCTATTTGATTTATAATCTAGTACATATAGCGTACATTTACCCTGAATAGATTGAGATTTTTCCCTGAATTACTACCTTCTAACAATAGTTCTCGGTTCTTCTTTTTTCTTTCTTTTCTTTTTGTTTACTTCGTTTTCCCCCCTTGTTTCTTATTCTCCTTCCTACTTATGTTTTGTTTCTTTTTTCTCGTTCTGTCCTTATCCCATGGTTGTATGTGTGAAGCTAGTGGCTGATACCGTTGAGCGTTGGATGATGGGTAATTGGATATTGCGTATGAGTGCTCGGAGTACAGGAATGGGCTTGTATTCGCGTTGGTTTTGGCGTTGACGGAAATAGGAACAGAAATGGAAATAGTGTGCCGTAGCAAGCTGAATATGGCCCCTCGACGTATGAGGGGGGGGGGGGGGTGTCATAAGGAATTTATTTGCGATATTTTAGCCATGTATAGAGTATAAATACAGTAGCTCCATAGACTGTATCCTTACTCGTTTGCCTCTGCTACCAATACCCAATACGAGGTCAAACATTCTTTTCCCCTGCCTTTGGTAGACGAAGTTAGCTTGCAATCGTGTTCAAAGTGGTCATGAAACATCCAGTGCGCGGCCACAAAGCCTGTATGAGCCGAGACAGATGAAACGTTAGGAATAACGAAAAAAAGATTTGCAGAGAGGACATATCTATGCACTATCTCCAATAGCGAGAGTGCTCCTTTTCGCTGATGCAATGTAAGAGTCTGCTTCTAGTAAGTATTCCTGATATTTAGGCGTGTTGGAATTTTTGCGCTTCGCAGGTCTTTTATCATTAGCTGTCTGTACAAAGGATTTGAGAGAATACCCACAATATTGCCTTTTATATTTTTTACAGCGGTTTTTTTTTTGCTTTTCTCTTTCGCTCATAAGCCGATTTCTGTCAATCTGAATCCAAGCCTCCATCTGTAGGTGACGGCCAGATTATTCGATCTGCTTGGAGCCCTAGACGTTTCCCCTGGAGTTTTCAGTTGGGTCCTTTAAACTGCTTAGATCGAATGCAATGTACCGAGCTGCTTTGTCTACACCAATCTAAATCCAAGCCTCCATCTGTAGGTGACAGCCAGATCATTTGATCTCCTTGGAGCCCTAGACGTTTCCCCTGGAGTTTTTAGTTGGGTCCTTTAAACCGCTCAGATCGGATGTAATGTACCGACCTGCTTTGTCTACACCAATCTGAATCCAAGCCTCCATCTGCAGGTAACAGCCAGATCATTCAATCTGCTTGGAGCCCTAGACGTTTTCCCTGGAGTTTTCAGTTGGGTTCTTTAAACTGCTCATTCAGAGTCATTCCCTGAAGTCAAAGTCTGCGCCTCTATCCTCCAGTAAAAACCATGACACGAGCCAAAAGATATCGTCTCGCGCAGACAAATCAAAGCAGGCTCACGTGAACTCGACACTTTCTTTCGGTCTTTTTGCGCTTTCTTACAGGTAGGTATCAAACCTTATCATTTCGTGACACGAGGTCAAAATCTTCATCTTGCGCAGCCAATCAAAGCGACCTCGCGTGAACTGGACACTTTTCTGTCTTCTTGCGCTTTCACCAGGTAGGTATCAAAACTTATCATTTCACAGAAGTGTGCCACTAACGGTGAGGCAAAAGTTTTCATCTCGGGCAAACTAATCAAAGCGGCTTCACGTGAACGGGACATTTTCCTCCGGTCTTCTCGCGCTTTCACCAGGTACGTATCAAACCTTATTATTTCGCAGAAGTGTACCACTAACAGTGACACGAGGCATAAGTTTTCATCTCGTGCAAACCAATCAAAGCGGCATCACGTGAACAGGACACTTTCCTTTGGTCTGAGGTCTTGTTCTTCCACTTTCACCAGGTAAGTAAAGTGGTCCTGCTATAATTAGTAATGACATGACGCAAAAGTTTTCATCCTGCGCAGACACATCAGAGTAGGCCCACGATATCTTTCAGTGAATTAAAGGAACTCGGTCACAGTAAGTCGTCTCGAACATCGACTATTTACGTGTCTTATGGTTATTTTAATTTTGCTAATGATTCACAGGTCGGTGAAATTTCTATACCAATGTCTTGGCGCAGTGGGAAGATTGGAGGTGGACCTTCACATAGCAAGGCTAGCGAGGCTCAAGGAGGAGCCAAAAAGATACCTGCAGGTTCGGAAAGATACAGTGGGACAGAAAATCGAGTTATTCAGCCAAAAAGAACATTTGCTGGCCTGCCGAAGCAAAGAGGTCATCCAGCTTCTAAGATTCCTCAACCTCAAAAAGGTTTCAAAGGGACTCTGAAATCAAAGAGCACGCAACCTGAGAGTACTCAAGTCTATCAGCCTGCATCAGTTTATCAGTATCCAGGTAGCAAGATTCCCATTATTACAGGGAAATCTTATCATGGAAATAGTATTGCGTCAGAAAAGCTACTCAGTCTGGCTCGAAATGTGAAGGTCGCTATCAGGCAAGAAATCCCAACAGAGCAGCCTTTGATCAAGCAAGGTGATTTTTGGAATTTTAATTATGAATATTACTAAGATCTGAGTAGATTCCACAGATAATGGTAATCCTGTGTATGATTTTTTCCCGTTTATTTCATGAAAGTGTAATGAATTGAAGATTTATGGCAGGAATAAGATCACTATCTCAAGACCAAGACAGGCTGATGTCAGGTTTGTACCTTCAATCTCAGACTCACAATCTCAGTGATTCATTCACTTGAAATTTGAACTTGTAGCATACTTGGGCAGGCAAAGGATTTTTCCATGGACAACAGTCAAATCAATGTTGTGGGAGGAGCCCAGTATAACACACAAAACTATTTTGGACAACAAGGTAAGATGGAATGTTTGGTGGGCATAAATTGATTGACTAATATTTCCTATGCCATAGGTAAACATTTCAACCTGCCATAGAGATTGAAGCTGAACTGGATCTATAGTAGGTGCATCTGAGTCTCCAACCACTTCGAAGAAGGTGCGCCTTTCAAATTCGGAATCTGATTTGTCCCTTTAAAGCTGATAATCTATCCATCAACACAGAAAATCACATATGAGTAAGCTATTTGTATCTCCTTAGTAAAGATACTGTTAATGAGACTTTCTAACAGTGATATCCACTTTGCAACACCTCCGCCACCCAAGATTTTCACGGGAAGGGATGATCTTGTCAACGAAGGAGTTGAAATTCTCTGCAGAAGAGGCCAACACCACTTGGCAATTCTTGGACCTGGAGGAATTGGAAAAACATCCCTCGCACTTGTCATCAGCAATCAGCCAGAAGTTCAGGCCAAGTTTCCGAGGTTCCATTTCTTGCCTTGCGACATTCTGGAGGATCAGAATGGTCTCATCCAAGGCTTGATTCAAGTATTAGGGCTAAAGGTGCAGGAAGGCAAAGGCCAGCATGACATCTTATATGATTATCTGCAAATCAATCATAACCCTCTTCTTTTTATCCTTGATAATTTTGAAACACCTTGGAATTACAAGGATGCAAGAACAGATGTCAAGCATTTTATTGAAAAGATTGCTGATTTCAGCTGTGTTACTCTCATTGTCACCATGAGAGGGATGGAAGGGCCAGGAGACATTGAATGGCAGATACTTGGAGAATCTCAGATACCAACGTTATCCAGGGAAGCTGCCAGAGAAGCATTCTATCAGGTCTCCAGAAAGATCAAAACAGAGGATAATTCTGGGAAAATTGATCATCTGAATGAACAGTTGGACTGTGTCCCTCTGGCAATCCGACTCATAGCCCAGCTTGCAAAAAAAATTAGTCTGGAGAATTTGCTCAGGAGATGGAATGAGTTAAAGACTAAAATACTCTCAGAGTCTGGAGCACAGCCTGGAAAACTGACAAATGTAGAGTTTTCCATAGAATTATCTGTCAGACTACTTGATCCAGCAGCAAAGGATCTCTTAGGAGCATTGTCATATCTACCCAATGGTGTACCTAACTGGAACCAAACATTGAGTGAAATGTTGCCTGATGTTCCTGAGCCAGAAATCAAAGTATTCCAATTGCTGGATTGCTCACTTGTGCTTGAGAAAAGTGAAGCACTCATGATGCTTGCGCCAGTCAGAGAGTACATTGCAGCAAGATATAGTATCTCGGACTTCTTGCTTCACCAGATTGAGATATTTTATGTTAGAATCACAGAATTGATATCAAGCTATTTGAAACCAGGGGAATATTTGGAGTTACATACTTTGAATCTTTTTAAAACATTTTCACAATATCAAGGTCAAGGGGGACAAGAAAAGGCTGCACTCTGTCTTCAAACTCTGGGAGATAAATATTACTTTGTTAGCCAGTACAGTACTGCTGCAAAGTTTTTAACAGAAGCTAGAGTCAAGTTTCAAAACATTAACAATGAACATGAAGCAGCCAATTGTCTGTGGCAGATGGGTAACGTTCACAGAATGCAAAGTCGATATAACGAGGCAATAGCAATACTGGCAGAAGCCAAATCTCGCTTCGAACAGATACGCAGCGAGGAGGGGATTGCAGATTGTTTATGGAGTCTGGGTGACATCTACCGGATGCAATCCAAATATAATGAGGCAACAGCGGCACTGTCCGAAGCAAGAGATCTGTTTCAGAGCATGGGGAATCAGGGTGGTGCTGCAAAATGCTTGCTGAGCCAGGTGGACATTTACAAGATGCAAAGCAAATATAGTGAGGCAACGGAAACACTTTTAGAAGCCAGAGTTCTGTACCAGAGCATAGGAAGTCAGATTGGTACTGCAGAGTGCTTGGATAGCCTGGGGAACATTTACAGCATGCAAGGCAAATATAGCGAGGCAAGAGAAACATTGTCAGAAGCCAAAGTTCTGTACCAGAGCATAGGAAACCAAGGGGGTACTGCACACTGTCTGTGGAACCTCGGGGAAATTTACAGGCTGCAATCCAAATATAAAGAGGCAAGAGAAACATTGTCTGAAGCCAGGGTTGTGTGCCAGAGCATAGGAGATCAGAAAGGTACTGCAGATTGTTTGAGAACACTGGGCCTGACACTGGAAGATCAGAATCAATTAGATGAGGCTCTTTCATTAATCCATGAAGCATATGCAATTTTTTCCGCTATAAATGATGTTCGTGAGATGGGTTACTGTTTGAACGAATCAGGAGTTATATACAGAAAAATGGGTCAATATGAGCTGGCAAAGCAAGCCTTCACGGATGCATTGGGATCTTACTCTCAGCTTCAGTCTACAGATCATTATAGTATGGGAGGGTGTCTTTATCAATTTGGCTTTCTTTTCAAAGACATGGGCGAGTATAGTGAGGCTAGAAAGAAGTTTCAGGAAGCTAGGGACCTTTTTGCGTCTCATGGAGAGCTGCAAAGATATGTACCGATGTGTGAAAGAGCTCTGAAGGAAATGGAGAGTCTCGCCGAAGTTGCTCAGTGAATGTACAAACCAGAATTCTCTGTGATAGCATGTAATATTGCTCTCCAAGTCGTATACAGCTCTGTCCAGTCATTCTACACTTACTCTTTTGAAGTTTCATGGTTAGTAAAATGGTGAAATCTCTACAACGTAGCACTTTGCTTTGTTAAGTACGTCCACTTGTGATCAATAAAATGTTATTTATAACAGTATTACCATCTGCATGAGTAAGTCTCTCGTTTATTGCTATAGTAAGTCCCAAGTGAGCCCTTCTCACACGTTACAAATTGCTGCGCTAAGACTCGCTTTCTAGAGGTTTCCTGCGCAGAAGTCTGCTTAAGGTTGTAGTGAAACGTACTCGGAGTTAGCACGCCCCAAGCGGACTTTTTGGCGACTTCAATGCGTTTCCGGGATCTGGGCTTGGGACGCGAGACTGGGTGGTCTAAGGTGCATTCAGGCGTGCTTTTGACTGCAGTGACGAACTTGCACAGCCACTAATCCATCCCTACCCACCACGTCTACGATCGGGTATCGGAAATCTGCGGGTACGTCATGCGGGTACACTGCGGGTACATGCGGGTCATGCGGGTCATGCGGGTCATGCGGGTACCCATTATCCTTTGCTTATCATGTACAATCTTAGTTGATTAAGCCTTATAATTACTCTTTTATTGTGTAGATAGTCTTTTAACAATGCGGAGCCTGTTATATAGCTATTTCACGAAGAATAGAACGTGCTGTTGGTATTTACGTAAAATCATTCATACAAAATGATGGGATTAGGCGGTATATGTAAGGCTCAGCTTCACCCATTATTGACACTTTCTGACCTGCTCTGCGCTCGCCTTTGCCCGTCTCTGCAAATGGGACTCCTTGTAAGCATGAGTATCCAACGTTATGTAGCCTTAGTCACATAGAATATTCTTTTTGTAGAAATGGCTTGGTAAAAGCATCATACACCCCGCTGTTGATGCTATTTTCCCTGAGAGTGATTCAGAAAGTGACGATAGTTTTGATTTCACATTCAGTAAGTCAGTCCATTGATAGCAGGTTTATCACGCTACTCACAGCTGATATACAGGCAATACTGAAGATACACTTGTATTACATCAAGATGAAATTTCAAGACGTGAGTCTTATGTATTCACCACATCTGAATATATCCTTATACCATTTTGATTAAGATACAAATGTATCTACTTCTTTACCCCCTAATAATGACTGTTTTGTACACCGTGAGTGACACAAACACATTAAGTTGTAGGGACTAACCATGAATCCCCTATAGCGCCTGAAGAATACCTAGGAAATCCTGATTCAGGGGAAGAGAAAGATAATGGTATGTACTTCCCATTGGTAGTGGATATATCTTTCATGAATTTGTCCAGGGAATGCCTCAGACATGGATATAGACAATGGAGAGCTGGGTTGTCCAGAAGTTAGAACAAGTAAGAGTACCATTGTTTTGAAATCAGTTCAGCAGGATCTTACATGTTATCCTTGATTCCAGTGCCTCCCGTAAATGAATCATGCGAGGACAAGAGTGGTTAATTCTGATTTCTTTTCAAAATATTTATCTTTCTGACTTTCTTGTAATATAAGGCCTGCAACACCTACCTACACGTCGAGATGAAACCCAGGTCAGGTTGCCACAAGAGAATAGCATGCATATAGATTTTACAGCTACAAACGCTGAAGTTGTTCAATTTCAAGTCTATCGCGAAGGCAAGTAGGCCACATATTTGGATTCTCTCCAACCAATTTAAATACCTTCTATTCTGATACTTATAGGATACACATCCCAGATGCAATTCAATACACATGCACTACAGACATATCAAAATTCAGTCCCTTCCATCAGTATGAGACTATCTTTTTGTACCATTGAGTTATTTGCTAACTACCTCTACAGTGCAGCCTAGTACCATTCCAACAGATCCACAATCCAATGTGATACCAAGCAAATCTGCAGTTGTGCCCTCAGTGCAATCTACCAGTCACTCAGTTGGGAACTTACAAAAACCACTATGTCCACCAACCACAGTAGCTAGTCAAACTGTACCACCCTCTTCATCACACCCTCCAGCAGTTGTTCGAACTGCACCACTACCACCTCCAGCAACTAATCAAGCTGCTTGCCCTGTAGATCTCACTGATCCTGCCCGGCTTACTGCTTTTGTTCCTCTGGACCCTCAACCTGAACCACAGTGCCGACATGGGCATGATGTTAATGTGCAATTTACTACTGTTGACAATTTGGAACAGGGTTTCTGGAATGGATGGCCAAATGGAAAATTTGCCATTGACCTTGATCATGCTACATACATGAAGCATGGAATGCTAGCTGTTCAGTGGGCTACATGGAACTGCAAGGGAAACAATGGAAAGAAAAATCAAAAGGGTTCAATCCATGCTACTACAATAGCTGGGGGAAGGAGAGCTACAAGAAGTGTCTTGGTGTCTTACGATGCACTAATCCTCAGTGTCAAGTCATTACTCGGCCAAAAATTGAGAAAAAGATTCTGGAAGCACAGTGCTTAAATGAGTACTGTATATGTGGGTTCTCACTGGAACATTTTGACTGTGGAGCAATGTCTTTTCTTATTGAATATGCACAGGTGGGAGATGACATCACCACACGGCTTTATCGTTACATCCATGCTGGTTGCCACAATCATCCTCGGATTCCATACACCAAACATCTCACTGCACAGGAGGCTAAAGACACTCGGCAGCATCTCGGGAACAACATGCACAAAAAGCACTTGGAGTCATATGAAGGAGGAGAGACTCTAGATGGTCCAACTCCACCAGCACCACAGTTGGCACAGAAATTTGCAAACATTGAAACCTACCGTTATGAAACTAAAAAAATGACAAAAGGAGCTACAGCAGAAGTTGGATGGTCATTCATCAACCAGTTTCACTCCTGGATCCAGCAACATGAAGATGAAGTCCAAATCAGAATCAATACTGTAGGAAGGGAGCCTGAATGTGTCATATCATTTCACTCAAAGTGGATGCAGGACCAACTCTTGCCAAAAGCTGAGCTTGTTGAAGGCCCTTTGCCATTAGAGGGCATGCTGACTGATGGTGCACACAAGTATTGGGCAGATCCCAATGCTGTGTTGATTTCCACTACTACATTCAATACTGTAATTGATAGATGGGTTCCCTCCATGTTCAGCTATGCAAATGGTGTTACAACTCAGCATTACCATTGGCATTTCACACATAATGAGAAAATTACTGATGAGTTGTTTGCACTTGTGAGGGCACTAGATTTTCTATGGTTTTGAAAAAAGCTGATTTTTTTGATTAGGTTGTTGATTTCAGTGATGCTCAGCGCTTGGGATTTATCTCTGCATTCACCGACTATTTCATCCGCCAAGAGGACAACACTCGGACACGCACTGAACTAGAGAATGCTGCTCAGTCACTGATCAAGGGATGCAGATATCACTTTGAAAAATCTGTAACACGTGTGGCTCGACTCAGTAACCATGTGCCACCTGACAGCAGAGCTGAGTTTGAAGAACTGTGCAGACAGATGGTTATAGCTGAGAATTCTGCTGTGTTTGATAGAGTTGTGAAGATCATGAAGGAAACATGGCCAGGGCTGGAGGCATGGCTGAATTGGTGGTTGGCTCCAGAACATGCAAGTATGATTTTTCATAGCCAACGAAAAATGGACAGCAAACTTGCCTCAAAGCTTCCTGATACAACCAATGCAGAGGAATCTGTTCACTCTGTCATATACCAAATAGCAGGTTTGCAGTCATTTCTATACTTACATTAATTATAATTCACTGATATTATTTGACAGGCAAAAACAAGGATATTATCCAAGGCTTTGATGGATTACTCAAGGTTATGCGACACTTTCAAAGAATGCATGACTCATACATTCGTAAGTTGCAGTCTCAAGGACTTACCTTTGATTAATCTGTGAGACAGATGGACTTCCCATTCGATATGGTCGATCTCAACGCCAGCGTAAACTGGACCAGCTTGAGCGCTGTGAGGCAGAAACATTAACAGAAATTCCTCGACGTAGAAGACAGAGTTATAGCCACAAACCATCTCCCCGAAAACGTGATCGATCTGCTCTCAGAGAAGGTCGAGCTCCTGACACTCAGTCTACACTGAAACGGCCCCGAAAACAAGTCAAGATTACAGTCCCCAATAGCTCTGAATCAGAAGATGGATCACCTTCTCCTCCAGACATAGTTGACAAGCAGTTAACTCAGGGTCGCTACAAAGAGCTTTCTCCAGGGAAAACCAGACCAACTGATTCATTCACATCCATAATAGTTAACCTTGCTGCTGCAAAGGAATTTGCTAGCTATCCATGGGCAAATAACTCTTGTTGGCTTGATGCATCATTGGAGATCATTTATGTGACTTTGGCATGTCATGGACATTGGAAGGACTTCTCAAGTTTTGCTGCAGACATAACCTATCCAATTTCACACCTGCACAAAACCCTTAGCAACCGCAGAGCTTGGCCTCTTTCCACTTTTCCAGGCTCTAAAGCTGGAAAATCAGTTATCCTTCAAAACATACGTGATACATTCAAACATGTCCTTGCAGGCCTTCCATTTTGCTTGTCAATAGCAGAGAACTCATATGCTATGGTAATTCAGTTTTACTCTGATCACAGTACAAATCAGAGATATTGATTGCTTATGAACACAGGAACATGAATATCATTCTGCACTAGTAAGTCAAGGATAGTGCAATTTATCAAGCATGGCAACTGATTATTTACAGTATTGGCTATATTATCTCATTCGCCCACGAGGTGGACCAGTCAATCCAGAAGCTGTTAAGTTCTTTCTTCCTGTAGTACAAAGGCTCTCAAGCTGCAGTGAAGGCCATTACCAAGTTGAGAGTCCTTGGACCACATCTTCCACCTGGCAAGAGCCAGCAGCAAGATATCTCCAACTGTTTGGGGGGAAGATTGAGAACTGGTTCCAGTCAATTTTCAACCTATCCTCAATGGAGGTTCCACAGGAAATCCAGGGTTGCTGGAGATGCCACACAAAGGAGGGCACCAATGATCCAGACATCTATTGCAATGGGCAGTGCCAGAAAATGGAGTTTATTAGCTGGATACCATCTGTACTCATCATCCGACCAGGTATGGATGAAAAAGGCAATCAACCAGATTGGGATTTCCCTCGTGAACTATACCCAGGCTCAAAAGCCTCAGGTTCAAGAGATGGAGTGGTATACAAACTTGTGGCACGCAGTCCATTTACAAGCTTTATGTACACTTTTACGCCTCTCTACTATGTTACAAATGCTCGTATGTATGTCATACATTGGTGAACTCAAATGATTACTGGTACCCGGGCCGTACCCGCAGCCCCGCAGGGGGTACCCGCAGATTTACCTATACCGGTCTACGATTACATACACGCCGTTACTACCTCTTCCTCCCAATCCTTGCGACAACGCCAACGCTAATAGAATCCCTTTCCGCATTACTTATCTCCTCCGGGTTGCCTTCTCCTTCCGCGTCTTCTCATCCAGATGCACCCCCTACGCATTCGTTCCTCAGAAAAAGTCCCCAAACCACCTTTCAAGAAGACGAAAACGTACTACAAGGCGTTGGGTTCCAAGGACGCGTACATTATGATAATGTTGCATCTCTTCCTCTGCCCCACTCCCTTGTCCCCTGTCCCCTTTCTCTCTCTCACTTTTCATACCTGCCCCCTCACCTCTGCGTAAACCAGACCCTCCACCTCACCCCAACAATCCTAACGACCTATGCAAACCACGGAGGGGATGGTGAAGCCTATAGAGATGGACATGGCGTTGGCCAAGAAGGTGGGTGTTTATCTTCTTGTATTCTTTTTTCATCGACGAGTGATTTTGAGTGTTTATGGATGCGTTGAGGAGTGGAGGAGGTTGGAAGTGGCAAGCTGGGCTCGGGTCGTTGTCCAGTTTGGAGTAGGCGGCCGGGCCGTGTTGGATTTGTGGGTATTGAATTGTTGGAACACTGAGGCTACAGGTTGGGGGCTTGGGGTTGGAAATGTCTTTCGGTATCATGCTGGTGCTGTGGGGGTGCCCGGCTGACCGGTCACAGTTGCCGTTGAGGTCGAGGGTCAGGCTTGGGAGTGGGATATTGGTGTCTTGTCCGAGTCATGCTGGCATTGTCAGTATCAGCGGGACCCTTTGGCGTTGTTCGTTTTCGTTTTCGTTTTCGTTTCGTTTCGTTTCTTTGTCTCGCTTTCTTTCTTCCTTTCTTCTCTTGTCCTTTCCTCCTCTCATGTAAATGCAAATACTGACCCTCGTACCCTTATCTCTGTCCACCCTTCCTCTCAACCTCTCCCCTATCACTCCCCACCTCCACATTATCTCCTTCCCCTTCCCGCTCTCAAACGGATTGTCCTCGGAAATGCAAAACTTCAAATTTGCAAACAACTCCGCCGAGAACTCCGCATTTTTCATATATGCACAAAGCACTCCAAAACCAAAGTTAATGGCGCAGTCTTGCGGAGCATATCTGCAAGAGCCGAACATATTTATATGCATGGAGTGGGATTGAGGTGGGTGTCTCTTCTCGCACGGTTTCCAGGTTTTTGCTTTCTTCCGCCATTTGCGCCGTTTCATGTCTATCTCGCATTTCTCCCTCCCCTCTTGTTCCTTTGATGTCACCGTTGATGTCTTGTGTTTTCGTGTTTTCGTTTTACGGTTTCAATGCTGACTGGCTTATTTATAACCAGGCTCCTTCGACTCTATGAATCCACCTCCCCGCTCCGAGGGCATACCCCGATCAACATGGTGAGGGGGATTGCGCAGAGTGTCTCGGAGGGTTCAGATTTCATGTAGGATGGGGTTATACATCACAGTGAGTTTCCTTGGCTTTACGTCTCTGTCTATGTACACAGCCATGGCTATGACTACGGCTAATTCTCTTTGGTTCTCAATTTATTGTTTCTGTTTTCCATGGCTTTCCCCCCCCGCTCTCTCGTTGCCGTTGACGTCGTCGCTAACTACTGTTCTTTCTTTTTCTTCTCTCTTTGCGCGCTGCTTTGCCTGCCGTGTCCCCCTCCAACATCCTCTCCTTCTCCGAAGACATTGCACCATGCAACCCTGGTGTCAGCGGAGAAGCTAGTGAACAGTTTTCGCGAATATGTTTGGGGGGAAGAGTGTTTGTATCAACCCGAGTTTTCGTTTTCCTTCCTCTTGGAGTTTCGGGGGGCGTGGTTTGGGGTTTTTGTGAAGGGTGGGGTCGGTCTGGTTTCAGGTGTGAGCTCGAGTTTCAATTGCTTTTCGAGGTTCGTCTTTGTTGCGAAGGGTGGGGTTTGGGGTTTGAGTGGTGTACTTGTCTTTCTTTCTTTCTTCTTTTCTTTTTTGAAACGGGGGGGGGTCAGGCATCGGGTGTCAAAGTAGCGAAGGAGGGTAAAAGAAGGGTGAAGGGGAGGTTTGGTTCACGAGCTGAAGATGCGAGTTTAGTGTTGGGTTTTGGAGCTTCGTTATCAAGTGCTGAGCATAGCTTCGGGTCTGTTTCCAGTGTCGACTATGGTGATGATACTGCTGGCGCTGACGTCAGCAGTAATATTGTTGATGTTAATGCTTCTGCTGGTTTTTGTCACCCACGGACGGTCCCGATGCTTTTCTGTCTTCCGCACAAAGTTCTGTTTTTCTTCTATTCTTTTTTCTTCTTTTCTTTTCTTTGCTTTGTGATTTCTTTACGTCTATGTCTATTTCTATTCGATCCTCCCATACCCCCATTCCTGGATTGGGGATGGCAATGGTCTTTGGTGTTGGCTTCGATGTTGGCGATGTGTCAAGACGCGAACGAATAGGGGTAAACTTAAAACGAGATGTCGGATGGTACATAGCTCATAGTAAAATAGTCTCTACTTCATACTTGCATTGCAAGAATAACGTCAGCAATGGAAACTGGATCATTGTGTCCTACAGAGCATACCTGCAAGAGCCGAATATACGTACGTGTATGGAGTGGATTGAGGTGGGTCTCATCTTGCATGAGTTCTAAGGTTTTTGGTTTCTTCCGCCTTTTACATGGTTTGGCATCCTTCTACCATTTCTCCCTCCCGTCTCGCACCTTAACTACGGCTAATTTTCTTTCGTTCTTTCCTTACTTTCACATTTCCTGTTTTCGGCGTCTTTTTTCCCCCTCTCTCGTAGCCGTTGACATCGTCGCTAACTACTGTTCTTTCTTTTCCTCTCTCTTTGCCCATTGCTCTGCCCTCCATCCCCTTAACTGTCCCCCCCCTTCACCCCCTCCTTGCTCTCCCTTTCCCTCCCCCCCTTACATTTTACAAGAAAATAAACCACGAAAAAGACATCGAAGCCTTCAACTCGTCGTTTTCCATTATAGGCACATCAAACTATGTGACTTTGGTGTCAGTGGAGGGTTGGTCTTCATTTATACGAATACGTTTGCGGGGACGAGTGTTTATACCAGTGTGAGTTTCGCTGCTGTTGGTGACCATAGAGTGCTGGACGGTCGCATACAGTGTTGCAGCTTCTGCTTTTGCCTCTACTCTTGCTGTTCATTTGTCCGTTTTATAGTTCTCGGTTCTTTTTTCTTTCTTTTCTTTCTTTTCTTTTTGTTTGCTTCGTTTTCCCCCCTTGTTCCTTATTCTCCTTCCTACTTATGTTTTGTTTATTTTTTCTCGTTCTCTCCTTATCCCATGGTTGTATGTGTGAAGCTAGTGGGTTATACCGTTCAGTGTTGGATGATGGGTAATTGGATATTGCGTATCAGTGCTCGGAGTACAGGAATGGGCTTGTATTCGCATTGGTCTGGGCGATGATGGAAATAGGAACAGAATGGAAATAGTGCTGACGCTGGTGTTGCTACTAGGGACAGTAAACCCTGGGGATAGGGATAGAGACTGGAGTATGCGTCCCGCTTTCCCTGGCGTCGTTTTCGTTCCGCTTCTCTTTCTGTATTTGTTTTACTTTTCTCTGCCTTTGAGCCGAAGCTTGCGTCGACTTGAGTTCTGCAAAAGCCTTTGCAACTTAGGGAATAGCGCGGGTTCACGGGTAATTGGCGGGTCAGGGGGTACGGGTTTGACGGGTACGGGTATGGGTAAGGTTTTATCAACCCGCATCAAACCCGCGACCCGTCCCACGGGTAATCAGACCTGCCAGGACTGGGGGCCGCCGCTGTCGGCACTACCTTTGAAAATTTAGAGACTGTATAGTTTACCAGACTCGTACATAGTCACATACCTACGAGATGTACTGTAGCAACAACAAAAAAAAAAAAACCTTCTCCTCTTCCTCTCTCAATGGCACTCGCCCTGAGCCACCCGTTCCACAGCATCTGCAAACTACGGACAAAAAGCGGAAGGCCTGCTTCACCTGTTGCGTTGAAGGTGAGTTTGTCAATTCGACTTAACGGCTAGGCTACTCATCTTTACATAGAAGCATAATCGTTTCGATGATTTACCGGCACTTAAACCCCCTAAGGCAGGCGAGCTTGGTGACGAGCTTGATCGTTACCTCAGCGCAGACGTTGAAGCTATGGACGACGTTCTCGGATGGTGGTATGGAAGGAAGAAAGATTTCCCTACTCTTTATCGTATGGGACTGGATTACCTGACTATACCCGGTGCGTTCACTATCTTCAACTCATATATCTTGTCTAATTAATACTACCTCTAGCAACTTCGACGGACGTTGAGCATGTATTCAGTAGGGGCCGATTCCTTCTACCCTATGTTCGCAATCGGCTTTCTGCTGATACAACACGCGCTCTTATGTGCCTTCGGCAATGGAGTTTGATGGGGCTTATACAAGATGAGGATGTAATGACCGTTGCAAAGCTACCAGAGATTGAGGTTAGTGATCAAAACACAGAGGATATTGAGATGCCAGAGGGTTACAATGATATCGTAGACGTACTCAGTGATATGTAGCTAAGTAGTATATAAATGTACCCGGCATATACCCGTATCCCGCGGGTTTTGCTTCTGACCGGTCTGCCCCGCTGCTACCCTTGACCCATCATCACGGGTACGGGTTTTGGTGGGTACGGGTACGGGTCAGAAAATTTGACCCACGGGATACCCGTACTGTTTCCTATTTGCAACAGGGTTGATGTATTGTCTCAGCATCCTTGCCTCACTGCAAATTAATTTGCATGGCGCGTCTTTTCACGTATCAGAATCTGCGTCTCTTTCTTCCTATGTACATCAGTTCGTTTGACTTCCTTCAGCAGTATTATCTTGGGAGGTGAGAAACACAGAATCACTAAACATACCTCACCACAAAAACTGACAGACCAAAATATTGAAAAACGGACCAATATACCGCAAAATATTGGCTGATTCTGAAACAGGGTGATCTTTCGTTGAGGTATTGTTGAAGTATTGATGATATCTGGGTCCGAATCGCGGTGTTTTGCAAAACGGGGCAAGATCTTGCAATATTTTGGGTCATTTCGCAAAGTATCACGGACGGGTCCAAACTTTGGCGACATATTGGCGAGGTTTTCAGCAGGTTTTGAAGAAATTTTGAGTCGTTTTCAATACATTGAAAAATGATACTTATATTGCTAATGTTTCATAGATACTTTCGCCTTATACAGCACACGCCATATAAAACCAGTCTACTGCGTCCTAGCTAACTTGAGGGAGAAAGGAAAGGACTACTCGTCTTTATTGTATAAAGGTTCGAGCCATTGTGACCGTCGTGTCGATGAGCAGGGAAGGAGGTCGTAAAGTCGTAAAGACTTGAAGGTGACGTTGTAATTGAAACTCCGACCAAAATGCGTCAAAACAGGGTGACGCGTCCCTTCACTTCTTGCACCCGTACCATCACCATCCCTCCTCCTCCTCCTCTGTCTTCCCTTCTTACTCGTTAGAGACTGTCTCGGACTCGATTTCAGCTCCCGCCAAGGACTATCTTTGTCAAAGCCAGCTCTTGTTCCAGCTTCAAGCCCCTTTCCGTGGTCATACGGAACAGCGACCGTTGACCTTCTTCGGACCCTTGGAACCGAAATTTTGAGAAGGTTACCATTAGGATGAACAAGGTACGCGTTCTGCCCTCATCGGCTTCAACTCTTTGCTTATCTTGTCCAGAGTTGCATGCGCGCTCACCTCTCAAACAATAAGGCGCATATATGCGCTTCTATGGTGAGTTTCCGGTTCTTCAAGTCCTTCCTTCATGTTACTAACAGCATTGCGTGTCATGGGCATAGATATTTACCTGACCATAATCTGGTGAGCTTCCCTCCATCGTATTCCATTTCTAATAGTGACGCTCAATGTTCGTTAGGTTTTGTCTCCTCTTCAATGCCGGCTTCCTCCCACATTTCCTCGAGTCTCTGCCTTTTCGGCCTTTCAATGTCTTTTGGATCCCTCGTGCATGGTTTTCATTCGTCTTATACATAGATTACCACTCTGTACTCGTGTAGTTGTACATAGTCTCTGAATATACGTGTCTTATGATCAGCTTTGCCCTGGATGTAAGGTCCGCTATCCCAATGTATTCACTGGTTGATATCTTGTTCACTGCAGAATATCTTACTCACTTTTCAGTACTTTGCTCATCTCGTAATATATTGCTTGTCTCGCAATACTCCACTCATTTTGCAATGTTTCGTTCACTTCTCATTACTTTCCCTGTCCGCATTATATTGCAAAGCGACCTCGATATATTGCCATTATCCACTCAAATATTCTCCATCTCACTGATATCTTGTGGCATTTCTTGAATAGACAAAATACTGAAAATCAGACGAGATCTCAGCAGATATTGGGGCGTAGGTTTTTGTGGTGCTAATTTCCACTAAGTTCAACGAGGCTAATATCTGATACCTGTTTATAGAGGGCTTCCAAAAGTCCAGGCCAAGTTCTCCATCTAGCATCTTTGGTGAATAGGCGATGGCAAGTTTATGGTAATACACGGAGGTCACGAGTCGTAGCAGTAAAAGCTGACCGCGTGGAATTTGTGCAGATTGATAAGTTGGGCTTGGAGAACCTGAATATTCAGGACATAGTAGACAAGCGCTCAGCGGAGCTGTCTCAGGCATATTGTTATACTGTAATGTGGTCCGTGATTTATTCTTCTTATACGGTAGAAATGTTCCTCGGATTCTGGGCATGGTCTCGCTGTGAATATAAATTCTATGTCTTTTGGAGGAGCGTTATGTACTTGCAGTGCACCGACTTGGTCGTCACACTACGAGAAACCTGCGGTCTGCACAAGGGTTAAGAACCTTGCTTAGTAGAGATGAAAAGCATAAAGACATAGCATAGGAACATAATTCATAGAGAATAGAACTGCCGAGACAGGGCTTTTAAGCCTCCCCAAGGAAATGCTTTTTACACAATGAGTGTGGGACTCAGAGTCTCCCTGAGGGTAGGTCGTTCTGCCTACCTGCCTCGGGGACCCGTTTGACGGCGCAAATCTGACTCAATACCCACTAAAACCCCGGTATTTGTCACCCAGTCATCTGGCAGGGTATGTTTCATTTTTAGTAGCCCTTGCCATGTGGCATGTACTAAGTTCGGGCTTACTCCTTTTTTTTCCGTATTTCCAGCTTGCCATGTGGCGGTCAAGCTGGAAATGTTCGTTAATCATGAACGACCATCTAGAATCTACTTCCCTTCTCGTAAAGGGTTCATTGTCTTTGCGTATGACTCTCTCGCACCTCATCCTCCAGATTAAGTACGCAGATTCTGCTATTAGGATTCTCCATAATCTTTCCTCGCCAGACTTTCGTGCTCCCTTGGGTGTTTTCAGGACAGCTAGTCCTGTGCCTACTATTGTCCCCAGCGCCGGCATTCCCATGCTAGGGTCCCGTTTTTCCTTTCCCAAAGTCTTCCGGCTAGCTCCCAGATGAGTTCCTGCCCTGGGCTTTCGCAGCCAACCAGGATGTGGGTGATGTCCTCTGTTTTATTGTCATGTTGACATATCGCTCTTTCTTTGGCTTCAGGACTGTAGTTTTCCCTCAGCCAGTGCGTGCCTGTCATATATGCGTCATTTGCAATCATCCATAGGAAATACCTCGTCTTCTTCTCTAGATCCCAAACAGATTGACTTCTATATAGCGGTATCTGTCGGGATAATATTGAACAGAGATTGGGTTTGTGATTTAACTACCTTAGTTTCTCACAGCCAGACCCTAACGAACCTAACAAAGTTAGGGTCTGTCAATAACCTGAAGGGCCGTGGGTTGTGTGAAATTGCTTACCTAAATATAGTCACATGTGACGGCAAAACCTTCAGTTTCTCGCGTTTCTGAAGCGGAATATCCTTGAATTTTGCCTTAGACGTATCCTGAACCCAACCAGTTTATTATATTGACATTAGATGTAGTAAAATTGGGCAAACATGGTGAAAGTACATCAGGAAATTCGCAACGGTATGGGGGGTATGGGTCCATACCCCCCATACCAAATTCTACGTGTATGGAGCAGAGGGGGGGTGCATGATTTCCATACACCTCCCATGCATGTGTATGGGACTGCTACAAACATGCTCCATGCACCTCCATACCTACCCCATGCCTGTTCCATGTACTCCTGATTTTGCTTCGTTGTCGGCATTGCCGTTGTTGTCACTGACAGTGTGTAATGACAAATGGATAAAATGATATATTCAATTGTAGACTAACGCACACACTAAGTAGGACATCTATACGAAGTACATATCAACCTATGGCCTCGTAAAACGTAAAACCACCAATGCACTACAAGCCTACCACTCACAGCCCTCACAATCACAATCACACAGCTCATGTAAACGAAATGCTAATGGAAAGATATTTCAGCAGCAGACAACATGAGAGCGGAAAGATACGAACGTAAGTGATGACCATGAAACCAACCCGAGATGCCAAAACATAGCGCCTGAAAATGGCGAGTATCATTTGTAAATGAGACAGAAATAAGGACGGACAACGCACCTTGGCCACAAAAGGGATAAAGTACTGGAAGAGAAGATACAAGGTCAGTTAAACATGAGGGTAAGTCAAGATGTAACAACTCACCACAAAGACAGTACAGACGACGTCAATCATTCCATCCCATATTATTATCCACCCTTCAGTTGAGGAGGAAGAATCCTTGATGACGAGGGTCTCGATGCAACCTCTGAACGTACAGTACAGTGAAGGGGAGAGAGGTGGAGGGGGAGGGAAACGCTGAGTAACGATGTTGTTGAGGGAAGAAAGGGAGTTAGAGAAGTCAATGTTTCGCGTCAATTTGATCAAGAAAGCTTTCAAGCTCCGATTAAAATCAATCTCGTGACTGCGACACGTCACCTCTTGGCACTCGGTTCAACAGTCACCGGTCACTGGTCACCAACAGTGGGCGTTGCAGTGCTCATCATCATCATCGACGTCGTTGGGAAATGCAATTTTTTTTTACTCATTACATGCATTACAGTTCCGATACTGATCTCGTGTTCTGGAATCCCTACCCTATACTTACTGAATCACCCCGAGTCTTATTGTGAATGGCCGACAATGGTGAGGACAACTTCCTCACAATGACAGCAGTGGTGACTCATACTGGTTGCTAGCAGTGCGTGCTTCAAAGGTAAGGGTTGAAAAATCTGAGCTTGCACATTATTAAAGTACCTTGTCCATACTGCCCATATTGCCCATACTGGCCCATACATCCATACACAATGTGTATGGAACATTTGAGGAGATCTCGGCGAAATGTGTATAAGAAGGTATGGGCCCCATACCCTCCATACCCTCCATACCTTCCATACGATTGTGAATTTCCTGATGTAACTGCTGTTTTTTGGGCTTCTGAGTGTGGCTGTGCACTTCAAGAGCGGCTGCCTCAACCTTCCCTTGTCGAAAGCCAGTGCTCAACAGCTTCATATCCCACTAGAAAATGGTGTGCTTAAGCAGCTTAAGCATTTTACATGTGTAAGAACAGCTGAGGTAAAGACCAAAGAGGATTCCGTTGAATTCAAACCCCGCTAATGTTACATAATCTCGTCACACAACCCACAGTGGTCGCGCTTACTCTCAGACTACTGTGTCCTGGGCCGTTGTGGCATCTTAGCTGCTTTCCATTGTCGAATGGTGGTATATGCAAGTTTCTGGGTGAGTGCGTTCAATTTCGCACCTG
This sequence comes from Tetrapyrgos nigripes, assembly GCA_013368315.1. Taxonomy (NCBI): domain Eukaryota; kingdom Fungi; phylum Basidiomycota; class Agaricomycetes; order Agaricales; family Campanellaceae; genus Tetrapyrgos; species Tetrapyrgos nigripes. The sequence goes on along the minus strand of JAACJM010000276.1, from coordinate 26,821 downwards.
TTACTCTAAGTGTCGGAGGAGTACTTAGGTCAATAGCATTGTCCTGTAGCTTATCTGTTGCATTGCCAGCTAGTGCGTCCGCAGCTTCATTTCCTTCATGACCATTGTGACCTTTGACCCACTTGATATCAGTGGGTGCTTCACGCAATCTGTAGTTCGCTACCATCATTCTTATGATATCTGCATTATTAACACCTATATAGCCTGTGTCCTCCATTCTTTTTAGGCTACTTGTTAGGTGTGAAATCACATATTTTGAGTCTGTCTCCAGTTCCATCCTTGTTGTTCTTTGGACTAGCTCTGGCGCTACTTTTGCTGCTACTAGTTCTGCCGCTTGGTTTGACTGGATGATGGGTATGTTTCCTACCTGTTTAGGTAGCTTAATTGATCTATTTCTAGCATCGCCAACTCCTAAAAAAATCCCAGCCCCTGCCACAGCATCATCTTGGCCGTTATTTACGCAAGACCCATCAGTCACAACAGTCTTCGTCGGTTCATTTATTCTGTCTGATTTGTCAGGTCAGGACCTCATTGGTAGGAGTCCATCTTTGGTCAGTGAATACTCAAAAGATATCTGACAAGTTTCCAGTAGTAGAGATGCGATAATCAAAAATTCTGGTACTTTCTGTTGCACTGGGTTCCAGGAAGCTCCCTTCACAGTCCTCCGGTTGTTCTTCTCTAGGATCCCATTTTGCAGGAAGGGTATCTAAAAGCTCCTGTGCCCTGGAGATACACTGGTGTAGGTGGGTACAGCCTGTTTGTTGCCTTATGTCTATACAATCACAGCACTGACAACGATCATTTGTGTGATGTTTCCTTCGCTGTCTTGGGAGGGTGATCAGTGGGGCTGCTAGGTCTACAGCCTCCCCTACTGTTTTCAGTTTATGGTTTTCCATGAGGCATGTACTTGCCATAGAGCTGGTGAGTCTTCGTATCCTTGGGTCGGCTTGAACGTGATGCCATATAGGCATTTCCCTAAGTATGTTTCGTTCGAAAGTCAGCCCCTCTATTCTTATGCCATACTTTTTCCAGTACTAATCATGTTGCGTAGTTCTTGTATCTGTGAGGATCTTGGGCCGGTGCTTGTTGACCATGATTGCAGGAAGCAATTCTGTTTGATAAAGGCTGGTACGTTGGTTTCAGTGGCCAGGGTATTCATTGCTAGTAGAGAGTCTGCTAGGATGGCCCATAGGGGGCGATTTGGCCTGAAACTTAAATATCTTTTAAGCCACATTATTTCAATCGCCTCATTACGTGTGGAGATGTCTAGGACGGCTCTTCCACCATCCTTAATTTCCAGGTATGTTGTGTCTTTGTTCACTGGGTTCCTTTCTTTTTCCTCCCAGATATATTTACTTATTCGTTTTGCTAGTCGTTTTTTGACTTTGGTTGGCATTCCTTGTACCTGGGTTAGGTATTGGGACATGCCTCCAGCAAACATTTGTACTATTAGTCGTCGCCCTTCCATTGTAGGTGAGCCCTTTGCCCATCTTTCTAGGACTTTGTCAATCTTTTCTATCACTGGCGCCCAGATTTGAGATGCATTGATTTTGTTTCTGAACCAAGCACCCAGAATCCTGACTGCTTCCCCTTCCTTAGCGATGTGGAGGTTAGGGGGGAGTAAATTTAGGTATGGGCTCATTCCATATTGGTGTGGGGTCATTCTTCTGGTTTCAATCACAGTTCGTCAATATTCTGCTGTTCCTATTGGTATTATCGCAGTTTTGTTAACGTTGAATTTCGCCATTGATGCAGCACACCAATTGTTCAGGATAAGTTGGAGGTCTCAGAAGTCATCAGTCACAGCGAGGAAGACTGTGGTGTCATCCACAAATAGATTGGCAATTAGTCGTTCAGTTACGCCCGGGATCTTGAATCCTTGGAGGGTCGAGTTTCTTAACATTGCAGCGAGCAGTTCTATCGCAAGGTCGAAAATTAGGCAGGACAGGGGGTCTCCCTGCCAGACTCCTCTAATTACATTGTACGTGTCGCTTTTCACACCATTGACCATGACTGAAGTCTTCGCTGGTTTATACAGGTGTTGTACCGCCATGATAAATTCAGCTGGGAGTTCAAATTTCTCTAGTGTTTTCCATAGATATTCGTGGTCCACTTTATCATATGCCTTTTCTTGGTCTAAGGAGACGATTAGCCTATTCTGGGCACTCTGTTCTGCTGAGGCCATGACCATTCTAATAAGTTTTGTCTGATCACTAATTTGTCGTCTGGGCATGAAGCCAGCTTGATTATGATGCAAGAGGTCTGGGGCTACTTTACCTAGCTTGGTAGCTAGGACTCTTGTAAAGATTTTGTAGTCTGTGTTGAGGAGTGTAATGGGTTGGTAGTTGGCAATGTCGCACTTATCATTCTTTTTGTATAGTGGGCACATCCATCCATCCGAAAAGTGAGTCCTTTCTGCGAGTCCATATTTTGCGATGTCATTAAAAGCTTTGGTCATAAGATTTACAATGTTGAAAGCAGGGCAGCGAATTTTGGAGTCTTCAAGATAGCGCGCATATATCACTTTCCAGAGTTCGTACGTCGCTCCATCAATACCAGGTGACGTATAGTTCTTCGCATCCAGTAGTGCTTTCACTACATCAATTTTCTCACATTTCACAGCCAGGTACAATTTTTGTTCCTCTGTCAGTCACGTATTCAGGTTGCTTAGTACTTTCTCTGTTACTAATTCTTTTTTCCTTCGGTGCTCCTCATCAGCTGGTTGTCCTTCCTGTTGTAGTCTCTCGTGATAGTCTCAGGCATACTTAGCCATACCTTCCGGGGATGTTTCAAACCATCCATCTGGACCTGGCTCATCCCTCTTCAGTGCATATATAATGTCTCTCAGGTTGGTTCCCTTGTTTAAACTCGACCAGTAACAGGATATCTGTTCTCCTTCTACACGGTTATGCATTGCGGTTTCTTTCCTTGTTGTCCTGGAATTGTTTTCTCTCTAAGATAGTAATGTCTGCTGATATTGTGGCTGACTGCTCGAGCTGTTCCTCCTCTGTAAGGGCTGTATCGTTATTAATCTCTGATAGCTTTTCTTCTAGTTCTTTGAGTTGTCATTCTGTCCTGGGGATCACAATTCACTGTCTTCTGCGAGCCTCCGCTAAGACATCAGTTTTGTATTTGAACCACGTTAGTTGTGCATTCTGGTCTATGGTTCTCCCCAGCTGATCAATCTGCTTCAGCTCCTTGTCAGTTTCCTTACCCCGTTTCAGAGCATACTGCATGAATGTTTTATCCTTAAGTATATGTCGTGGGATGGCCCATCATCCTCTGCCCATCGTTGGGGCATCCATGTGAGATGCCAGCACGGAGACCATCCAATGGTCAGCCCCAGGTACTCCAGTCACTTGGATTCTCCATTCTCGTGATGTGGTAAGGATGGAGTCTGTTGCATAGATTCTATCGATTCTAGATTCAGATCGTGTCGTGGTAAAGGTAAAGGCCTTCATATCAGGGTATGTATCCCTCCATCCATCTCTTAACTGTGTCAGCATTTTGAAGTCATCTAAAGCATCAACAGCTTCCTCAGGGTCATCACGGGCAGGTAACTGTCTATCATACCAGCCTCCACCATATTCAGGTCACCAGCCATTATGTTGGGTTTCTTACTTGGGTGTTGTTCAAAATAGGTTTGTAGAGTTTGCCAGAACTCTGCGTTCTCCTTACCATCTGAGCTTGTGACATTTGGTGTGTATACAACCAGTATTTTAAGATTCCGCTCTCAGTGCCAGTGTATTCTAACTAGCAACGCCCTTCCAGGTATGATCTTTTCTCCTCTAATACTCTTGCGTCTACCAGAGTTTTGTTTAGGACTATCACAACTCCCCCTCTGCTTCTTGGGTGGTCTGGGTTTGCAGAACACCTAATAACTGATCGTTTGGAGAATTTATCTTCTACTTCCTGTCTCCTGTTTTCATCCATATGTGTTTCTTGTACAAGAAGGACTCCTATTTGTTGCTGTCATACTAATTGATTGATATAATTCCATTTATTATCCTTATCATTGAGGTTTTCTGCCCCATACCCTCAGATATTGAGGGGCGCTATCTTTATAGCCGCCTTTGTTGTCTCTTTTCTCCTTCCTGTTCTTAGGACTGCTTGTCTTGCTTGTCGTGGTGGACCCTGGCTTGGTTGTGGCATGGGGTTGGGAGGTGTATCCTGTGTTAGTAGTCTCTGGCTTACCGTTCTCGAGCGGATAGCGGTTTCTATCTGATTCAGGAATTGGTCTATACGATTCATATTCTCTTCATAGACATCATCATTGGTTCGTAAACCTCATTAATGAAGCAGCAAATATTCAGCATAGGGTGACCAGTCAGTAGAGCTCACCAAATAGAGTGCTGAGTAGAAAGCTAGTAGAGCTTAGATATGAGTTGCTTGTAGAGCAGATAGAACTGGATGTTGTTTCTATAGTATCTACAACTTTACAGAGAGCTTTTATACTAGATAAAGAGCATGTAATTACTAATATCTACATTGTCCATGGACATACCTAGAGACTAAGAGGATATTGCCATTGGCCATATTGCTATCTACAGAGATATCACTACATAGTAGAAGATAAGAGTAAAGTCCGGAGAATGTCCTGGAGGACTAGCATACTTATAGCTACGTAGAAGTTTCATAATAACTCCATATAGATCAGTATATATTTCAACACTCCCCCTCGCTTTAGATGTGGACTTAAGTGCAGCATTGTAAGCGCACATCAAGGATTAAATGATTCTTGCATGAGCATAAACATAATGGAATGTGAGTAGTATCCACTCTGAAAATCTTGATGGTTGTTTCTAACCCATAAGTATATTTAAGAATCAAAGAATAGTCCTAACTCATTTTGGAATTTAAGAACTTAATGTGCCCAAGATTCTTTGTTAGAAGGTCTGCACGATTTTCGTTTCCAGGAGTAAAATAGAGTTGGATCTTTTTAGACCCCTGAATCAGTTCTCATATAAAATGGTAACGTATATCAATATGCTTCAATCTTGATTCAGTGATAGGGTTTTGACTAATAAAGATCGAGCCTTGATTGTCACCAACAATAGGAACATGATTTAGTTTAAAATTAACTTCCTTTAATAGAGTTTTAATCCATAGAGCCTGTTTCGCACATTCACAAAGTGCCATGTACTTGGCTTCAGTGGAGGACAATGCAACAGTTTTTTTTTTTCGACTTGACCAGCAGACTGAACCCTGTGCAAGCTCAAATATAAAGCCAGTCTGCGAATGACGATTATCTCTATCTTGTGCCCAGTCACTATCACAAAAAACCTATAAGACCACTAGATTTAGATCCATCATAGATGAGTCTATAATGTTTCATAGAAAGCAAATATCTTATGATGTACATCGCTTTCTTTAGATGGTCTGGGGAGGGATTTGCTGAATATGTTGATAACTTGATAACAGCAAAAGCTATATCAGGTCGAGTACCAAGCATAAGATAAAGGATTGAGCCAATCACTTGTTGGAACAGAGTTCTAACTTTGGTATCAACATTACCATCGTGTGCTAAAGGAATATATGACTGTGGCATAGGTGTCGTTGTGTGCTTCATATTCTCAGCACCAAAATGTTTGATGACTTTATTTAAATAGTCTTCTTGATCGAGAGTAAGAATACTTTTCTTTCGATCACGTTCTATGCGCATGCCTAAAAATTCCTTTGCATCTCCGAGATCATGAGATTCCCATTTAGCCATGAATTGATTCATTAATTTGTTTAATAATTGCAGATCTGAACCCATCCATAACGCATCGTCTACATATATGATGGCTATTATGGTTTTGCCATTCATACAGTAAATATATACGCCGGCATCTGAATGTAAGCACTTAAAGCCTAAAGATTGCATATATTTTGTGCATTCAGTCCACCAGGCTAAGCTTGCTTGGTTCAGACCATAAAGTGCCTTGCGTAACCTCCAAACCTTGCTTCTGTCCTGACTAACAAAGCCATAAGGCTGCATCATATAGATTTCTTCATCAAGAAGTCCATAGAGAAAAGCACTTTTGACGTCTAGTGCCTTGATCTCCCAATTCTCTATAGCAGCAATAGCAAGTAACAGTCTAACCGTTTCGAAGCAGACTACTGGACTGAATACATTGTTATAATCAATTCCTTCTGTCTGGGAAAAACCCTTTGCAACAAGTCATGCACATTTTTTTTGTTTGATTTTATATTGAATACCCAACAACATCTGACTGGTTTACGACCTTTAGGAAGATCTACCAATTCAAAGACATTTCGTTTTTTCAATTGATCATCTCATACTGACAAGCTTCTTCCCATTGCTTTTTAAGATCCTTTGCAGCATTCCCGAAATCATTTGTTGATGTCCAGTGCTGCACGAAGGTCTTATTTTCCCAATAGTCTATCAGATCTTTTGTAACTTTATCTCTTTTATTTTTTGGATCTGGATCTCTATTGGTATCATGATGATATGGATATTCATCCACTAAAGCAACAGGGGTATTGTGAATAAACAGAGGTGTCGCAGAGGAACTTCCTTGTTTATTATTTACAAATGCCTGTGATAAGAGATAATTTTGTAACCATACTCCCCCTTGTTGTACACGTTGTTCTAAAACATCTTGTTCAAGAAACTCCGCAATTTCTCCACTAGGTCCTGCTTCTGTTTCAGATTGATCTTCATTGTCACTTTCTTCTGTAATTTGAGAAGTAGATGGAGTTGGATCTATTACAGTTTGCGAACCAGTAGCACGAGCTTGAGAACGAGTTACTCTCGGAGTTACTCTAGTCCATCCACCACGTGGTATGTCTCTACTGTGTTGCATATTTGGATCTGTAATTCTCCAATTTGGTCTAGATTGACGATCTGAAGATCTAGTCTGATTTAGATTAGGTTCTCTATTTATAAATCTACCAGTAGTTAAATCAACATTGTGTGGATTCACTGGTTGAGGACCTTGTACAGGTACAGGATCAGCAGGTACTTGAGCAGGTGGTTCTGGTGCAGGTGGTGGAGTCAGTTCACAAGATTGTGTAGATTCTGTTTCGGAGTCATTTGGATCAGAAGGTTGGTGTGCACCAGGATCATGGTCTTCGGAACTAACATCCGAACCATTTCCATCATCAATAACTTGATGATCACCATTACCTTCATCGGGTGGTGGACCCTGATCATCAAAGCGATCTTGGAACAGGTCATCTAAATCGAGGGGTACTACAGGGTCAGGTGGGAGATTATTTGTATCCTGTTTGTGCAAACTGCGCATTAATTCAGAAGGTTGGACAGGTTTGGTGGATTTGTCACTTTCTTCTGTTTCGGATGATAAGACTCGTGGAAACCATTTCTCTATGAAGAGTGCTTGTGGACTAACAAAGAGTGAATTGTCACGTCTCATGAATAACCAGGCTTTAGAACCTTTTTTGTAACCAACAAAGATCATTAATTCCGATTTTTGGGAGAGTTTATTTACTCTTTTCTTTTCTAGGATGAATACATATGCAGCGCATCCTCAAGAACAGAAATAAGATACATCTGGCTTCTTTTTGTACCACAATTCAAAAGGAGTCTTCCAATTGAGTCGTTTTGTTGGTGTGCGACATGCTACAAAAGTAGCTGTGGCAAGAGAAAATTCCCACCAAGAAGGAGGTCCATTTGCATGATGGCGCATGGATTCTGACTTCTCATTGAGTGTTCTAATTATTCTCTTGGCACGACCATTTTGTTCATGTATGTATGGGGCTGACTTTTGTCTTCTTATGCCTTTTTCAGCAAGAAAGTTGTCAAAATCTTCGTTCATAAACTCTGTTCCCAAATCTGATCGTAAAGTCTTTAGTTTTTTTGCCAGTAGACTGTTCTGCCCAGGCAACATACATTTTGAAAGACTTAAAGACATCAGATTTTCTAACTAATAGAAAGGTAACAGGGAAAGAACTAAAATCATCTAGAAAGACGACGAAATATTCGTACTTGTGATATGATATAGATGGTTGTTGTTTCACATCTGTATGCACAAGTTCTCATACTTCTGTAGCTTGCTTTTCTGACAAAGGATAAGATTTTGATGGAGTCTTGCCTAAGGCACAGCCTCCACATACACTATGTTTAGGTACTTTAAAAGGTTTCAAGCCTTTAGTATTCTTAATAATATGACTTTCCACTGCCTTTCCAGCATTTCCATAGCGGTTATGCATGATGTCATAATCAGTAAAAGTAGATGATAGATTTGCTGACTCGGGAATGATTATCTTCGATTTGAGCCAATGCAAATTGTCTTTCCGATGCATTGGTAATAATGTCATCAGAAGACTTTGATCTACTTCTTTCCGAAACTCGGACTTGCCATCTCGTGAGATTTCATAGTATCCTTCACGAAGAATACATCCTCGAGACAACAAACGATGTGTGCAAGTTGGTTGATAAAACACTGGGTATAGTTTTATAGTATGTTTGACTCCTTCTTCATTGATGTGTTCAATAAACACAGTTCCAACACCTTCAGGGTAAGTTTCAGATCTTTTATCAGCAATCTGAAGTGGAATCGGATTGGGTAACTTATGGTACCGAGCAAAATTCATTAAATTGTTTGTAATGTGAGTCAATGCACCCGAATCTGAAACCCAATAGGTTATTTCATCAGTGATCTTACTCTTACAAATACTATTCAATGGATACTTTTCACACGTTGAGCAGGACCAGCTTCTTCTTCTAAAGGTGCATCATAGCGAGGTTTCTTCGAGGTATTTCCAGATTCATCAGGTTCTCTTTTCATATTCTCAAGGATTGGATCTCTGAACATGTGAGACATTCTGTCTTGCCACATTTTGAATGCAATACTTGGAGGAATGTATTTAAAGGAACTGTCTTCGCTTTGATCTGAAGATCTAGAATCTGACGATTCAGAAGAAGACAAACCTCGAACAGCCTTTCACTTTCTACTTGAAGATGACGATGACGCTTTGGTATGATTGAAAGGTAGAGTGCAAATAAAATCAGGATATAGCGATGTATCATGAAATTGAGTGTTGATTGTAACACCATTTGTGCGCATAACAGATTGAGCAGGAGTAGGCCAGTAAGCTCTCTCAATCAAGGAAGGAGGCTTTGAAGGAACTGGCTCATGTTTTTTAAACTGCTGTGGAATCCATTTACGGGTGCGCATATCAGACAAAGCTTTATTCATGATATAACGGCAAAAATACTCAACCTCTTCCTCGATTTGTTTCTGAATGGGAAAGATAGTTCCTTCATGATCAAACCATTGGTTTGTCATGTCTTCATCACCATTGAGATCCTCTTTGCTTGAAGATAAGGTTCTGTATGAGTGCCATCAGAATTATATGTGTAATCCCAACTTTCGGCTAGCTTATGGGTCATTTGATGATGAGCTTCTACTCTGAGAAAGCTTTCAAAATCAACTGTCTCCTGTGCGAGTTCATTGATCATGAGTCTCTCATAATGAGTAAGAATGAAGTAACCCGAAATTGTTTGTGGTCTGACCTGTTTAGCTAAGTTCTGCTTTACTCTTTCCTTCAAAGAAGAATCATTGTTCTCGTCTATAAAGCAATCTGATCGGACAATCAGAAAGTTATGATAGGGAAGAAGTTCATAAATGGGTTGCTCACATGTCTCTGGTAGATCATCAGTATCACTGATTTCGATAGGATCTAATGTGGCATTTATAAAAGGATTTGCCATAAAAGCGGTCACCATTAAAGGAGCATCATCATCAGAATCTGAATCAGCTTCAACTTCTGGATTAGCTAAATTAGCAGCACCTTTTTTGGAACCCTTCTTCTTACTGCGACAAGTTTTCTTCTTTTTATCTCCCCCTTGATTTGCATCACCTGTTGTAACATTATTAGAAGGTTCTTGAGGTTTGGGTTGTTTACCCTTCCCCTTGTTTTGGTTCTTCTGTTTAGAAGATCCAGCCTTCTGGTTGTTCCAATTGGGTGCAGAATCAAACTTTCGTTTATCTCCAGTAATGCCAGTAACAGGAGATGATTCAGAAGATTGACCAGTCCGTTGTTTGTACCCGACGAGAATAAGTCCTTCCACATGTGCCATGGTCAGGTTCTTTGGTTCGATAGTGGCAAGTGTAAATTGAGCATAGTTTCCCCAGGATTGCGGAATGTGATCCATCAAGAAAAGAGCTCTAAACTTGTCATCAACTGTGAATCCATAGGCTTTAAGACGTGTGAGAACTGCTCCCAGAGATGCAATCTGGTTTGCAGGATCTTTCTTCTCATCAAGCGTCCAAGACATGAACTCTTTGAAGTCTAAGAACCATGACGTTGGGCCAGGAGAACTGTATTTCTTGTCTACTTTATCCCAAAGCATATGCGAGGTATAATCTCCTTTTGCTTTGGCACAAGGGTCTTCATCTATTTCATCTCTAGTGAACTCTCTCATTTCCAAACCCACATCATTTGGAAGAAAGGAGGAAATAAAACCCAAAGCCTGTTCATCTTTGTCATCCCAAGAACTTTGAAGCTTATAAGTTTCAACTGTTTCCCAATTGTGTTTTTTAACCAAAATTTGATGTTGATTCCATTGATCAGCGAAGGTATCAATGATTTGGTTATAAGACGATTGTTCAGATTTAGTTAAAGCATTAAAAACTTCATCCGAAACTTGTACAAATCCTTCAGGAAAAGAAGGTGCATTACCTGTTTCGGTGGGACTTGTGTTCACATAACGCTTCTGGGTACCTGAAGCAACCCTGCTAAGCCCTTTGGCTTCAAGGAGGCAGGTGATAGCATAGTTCCAAAACTCATAATTGGTGGTATTGAGGATGGGAACGTTGAAGATGCTTTCAGAGTTGTTGATAGCGTTATTGGAAGACATGTTGATCTATGAAGCATCAATCAGGAAAGATGTGCATTCAATAGGTCACAAGTACCAAGGAACATCGAAGGGTCTAATACAACCACAGTGTATAGGATGATCGCAATATTCCTTCTCCTTTCTGAGCAAATGCCCCAGACAAGGAATGTACATAATACATTTGCATTAATCAACTATATACCAGTAGAAAACTGTTCGTTGGTACATGCACATAATGGAATCCTATATTAACTTCTTCATCAGTGCATCTCAATCAATTTCACACTGTCAGAGACCATACTCTTGACAGAGAGCACATGATTACTCTAGAAGTCGCAATATTGACCATAGTGGCACAGTACTTCCTAATGGGTGTAGAGATGCCTTAAAGCATATAGGGGAGCACTATCTAACTACTGTTTTTCTATAGATCTAGATCGGCGACTTTTATAAATGCCCCTGGCTCATCTGAATGACTACAGAGTTTTGCCTGAGTGCGAAAAACAGTCCCACACTAAAGTGGAGGCTGCAAAGCGTGCCAGTCACTCTGCATACAACTATCTGTAGATCCATAAGGGTTCCACAAATAATTGTTACAGGTATAAAGTGACTTATCTAGATCTATAACTAAACCAGCAAAGAGTGCCTAATATGACTCTAAACTGAACCCAGGTTATATATTTTACTGGGCAATATAGATGAAGAAGGAGATAAAGCGAAACATCGATCCACCAACTGCACAATCATCGAGTCCGACAGCTTACTCGGTGATGAGCTCGCCATTGACCTCGACAATGTGATCCATCTTGACAACAGTAGTTGTGTGGGATAAGACCAGCATCGATGGCCCTCGGGGCCCATAACCTAATGAAGCAGCAAATATTCAGTGTAGGGTGACCAGTCAGTAGAGCTCACCAAATAGAGTGCTGAGTAGAAAGCTAGTAGAGCTTAGATATGAGTTGCTTGTAGAGCAGATAGAACTGGATATTGTTCTATAGTATCTATGACTTTACAGAGAGCTTTTATACTAGATAAAGAGCATGTAATTACTAATATCTACATTGTCCATGGACATACCTAGAGACTAAGAGGATATTGCCATTGGCCATATTGCTATCTACAGAGATATCACTACATAGTAGAAGATAAGAGTAATGTCTGGAGAATGTCCTGGAGGACTAGCATACTTATAGCTACGTAGAAGTTTCATAATAACTCCATATAGAATCATAGCTACTATACATGGAAGGTATATATTTCAACACTAATGAATTCATTAGCTGCTCTTTAGAGCTGCGCGATGGTATTACTACCTCCGATTCTGGACTGGGGTTTCGTATGTGTTCTCGTCTTGCACTGGAGTTCAGTGGTGGGGCATCTAAGAGGGCTTCAACTTGTGTATAAATACTGTGGGGGTTACTAGGGTCTGGGGGGTTCATGTTTTGAGAACTAATGTTTATACTCCTGGTATTCGAGTTCTGTGATAGATAATCTTGAGGGCATGAGGAGACATGACTGGCAGAGGAATTGGTTTGGGCGGACTCCCTTTGCCTGTTCGTTGTGTCTCTCAGCAGTTCCCTCCTACTCACAGTTGCCGCGCTAGTCCTCCCGGTCCCTTCATCGAAGTCACGACTTGCGGAAGAGTCGAAAACTCCTCCAGGAGTGGGAAGGCCGGAAAATGCCGTCCCAGCTCGTAGCCGCGACTGAGAAAGGGTAGAAGTGTTTGCGGTTGGTTTTAGCTTTCCGAAGCGCCAACCCACGCATACGGAAGTCCCGGTCTTTTCCCAGGCTAAAGGACACACATAGTTCCTCGGGAGTGGGCACTGCCTACCTGTACTAGCAACCGTGACAATAGAATCACAGTCCGTTCGAGAATAGACTTTTACAGACTAAGCCCAGCGCATGTCCACACTGTTATGGAGTACTTTATTAGTTAAGTACTCAGAAACCATTCAGGCTTTCCTGTCCCACATACAGTCAGTATATTTGGGCCTTGCAGGGGTGTTTCCAGACAATATAAGTCACATCAGGCCTATTCCCGAGTGTTCATTCCTTAGCTTTCATGATGGAATGTAGATAATAATCATAGATTGGTAGCATGGCATATAGCGTACAAATGAGAGTTCATCTAAATACTACAGTGAGTATGAATGGCAGGCGTTCAACAAAGTTCTGATCAAAATACCCGACCCTGCTTCTTCCCGTTGCCCCCCTTACCTCCCTTGCCACCTTTAGGGGTACTGTTTCCTCGGCGGGGGTTCTGGTTAGGGTTGTTGGTGCTGTTGGCGGGGTTGCGAGGTGCGGGAATCCATCCTGGGAGAGATGGGAGAGGGCACATTCCAGTTGGGTGGTCTATTCCAAAGCAGCGGTGACAGTCAAAGGGATTCGTGAGAGAGGTTCCCCTGCCGTAAAGCGCGGTTGAGAATGTGAGAGAGCGCAGGAGCGCTAGCCAGTCAAGATAGTCAGGGGTAAGGCGGGTTGGGGAATCAATGTAGACATTCCAAAAAAGACGGGGGGATCCACGGTGCTGGCCCATGAGGTTGGCAGCAACTCGAACCTGCTATGTCTTTCTATGAACCATCCTGAGTCACGGTTCCTCGATGAGTTCCCTGAGCGAGCGGTAGTAACGAAAAGAAAGAAAAAGAAAAAGTTTCCTTCCGTATTTGGTATATCTGCCTATCCTGATAAGATGTCCTGTCCGGACTCCGGAGATCAAATGTCATGTCCGGAGCACACCGAAGTGCCGGAAACACGCCAGCGCCATGTATTCCCGACGCTAACGGCATCTTCTTCCCAATAGACGAAGTCCCGCGCACAACTTGAAATGCCGCCGCCTTCTCTCCTGCCACTGACAGAGTCAATTAGCATGTCGAGAATATATGACGAAGTTGAGCAAAAGAAAAACCGTGAGAATGACAAATAGTAGTAATATGCGGCTTAGAGTAAGGTTAGAGTAAGGTTTGAGTGAGGTCCTCTATCGACAGTGCACATTTCTCCGCCTAATGCATGATTTTGTGAGCACATATTAAGCCCTGAATGTATACTAAAATGTTAGAAACGGTTGTGGCTACATCACAGCAAAAGTTATGGTTCATCTTCTGAAAAGTGTCTAAGTTCCCACAGTATCCCATTCTCATCTTCGAGCATTCCAATGGCTGTTCTTCCGACGTTTTGTACGGAAATGATTACTTGTACTGACCGTATTGATATAAGAACGTACTACTAAAAATCTAACATAATGTAAAGGAAGAGAAATGGAAAAAAAATGCTGCAACTAAATAATCATTTCAATGGAGCAGGGAATGATGCAAGAATATCCTCGTTGCCTTCCACTGGGTATAGCCTAGGTTTGCCTGACGGGGAAGCAGCAAAATAGTAAGAGTTTGGGGCTGGGGCTGGACCATCGCACTCCGCTATTGCTGCGTTGATTGTTTCCCAATCCCAGTCATCAGCATTTTCAGAAAACTGCGTAGCACGGTTCCAGACTTTTCGAAGCGGCGTCTGCATGTAATTAGATGTGCCTGAAACTGAGAATCTCAAGGGGGAATGAAGTGATCGGGTGTCCACACTGTGAGATAGCACTGGAATCTCGAAGTCAAAGTCAATAAGCACTGCCATTCGTGATATTAGTGAACGGCCATGATGTCAGAGGAGTAATACATACTGGGATCCGTCGGAGTACCCGTTCCACTTGAGCTAGACATCCCAGGGGATGGCATAGCAACTGAGACAGTCCTATTTGAACGGGGCGTCAAAAGGTTTTGCGGCACAGTCAAGTGTTCAAGAAGATCTTGGATGTGTGAATTTTCAAGTAACAAAATGCAGTAAATCAATATACCTTGCGAGCGTAGTAGTCCAGTGGTCATTGTAGCTGTGCTAGGAGACTTTGTCGGTGAGCGTCTTCGTGCCTCTTTGATTTCTTTGATCTGCTGATTCAGTTGTTTTGATCGGTCTCGACTGGCCTTGAGCTCTGCAGTAAGATCTCCCTCCAGCTGCGATAGCTTCTGACGCTTTCGGTGGGTCTCCTGACGACTACCTCGAGCTTTGAAACGATCAAGAACAGTGTTATTGCTTTTAGAAAGCACAGCACTGGCCTTCGAGGCAAGAATAGTTCGAGCAGTGTCCTCATCATACAGCTTACACCTATTAGTAAATGTGATAGTGTCAGTTCACAAACATAATTAAGTGTGCTATGATAAACTCACGAGCGAATGCTGTCAAGCAGACTGTGCTGAATTCCTGTTACTTGATTGTCTTGTGCATGGCTGCCCTCAATCATATTTGTGTTCGCAGGGACAATGTCCCAATGAGAAGGATCCATCAATGAGAGGTGTCGATTCAACGACGGTAGGAGCCAAGGATAGCTTTCCTTATGTCTCCACCAAGCTTAATATCAATGCTGAGACATAATGAATAACAGAGAGTATGATCACGATTCTTACCTTGAACTTTTTCATGAGGATGAGCGTCACAGTAAGAAATATACTTGGTGATATTGAGGTCTGAATCAAGATCAGGAAAACTGTTGATATACTTGAAGTCTTCTTCCGAGATGTAGGTCTTGAGGTTCTGAACTCCTCTGTTGTTCACAAAGCTTCAGTGAGTTAAATAAAGCAAAGATGGCAACGGTGACCTACCGATGAAAATGGACTGCGCATGTCTTCCACAGAAGCTTCAGTACAGTGTCTCCATCAAGGTTGTGCAAGTTTGTGATCAAGGGATGATGTAGTCCCTGAGTGAGTATAAAGTCAGCCAAGCCTTGAGCTTGGGCACCCTCAGCGTCTCCAACACATGCAAGCAAATGGCCAGTGTCAGAGAATATCTTGAATCCGAGTCGTTTACCTGTTATTTCGTAGACCGCATTGAATACACTGGACCAAAGTCGTCGAAATACTTCTCTGGTAGCTGAGTTGCACCAAACTCGGGCTGCTACTATTCCTGATGTTCCATCAGCATGCGTAACAAAAAAACTTGCAAATATAATGTCACTTGGACTTACTTTTATTGATAGAAGCACACCATATTACCAGTTTCCACTCGTTCGTCTTGCCATTGACCGGTTTGAACGTTGTATCAACCATGATCCAGGTAGCATTGTGTACCAATGATGCGAGGACAGGATTGAGAGCCACAATAATGTGCTTCTGTGTATCATTCTCCGAAAACACCTCGACGGAATGAATATAGCGTTCCTGAACTGGCCGACCCATTTCAAGTTGATGCTCATGGTTAACGGCTGTTGGACATCAGTTAAGTAGTCAGTACGATGAGTGAATTGGATAGATTTTTGTACCTAGTAAGTCAGATCCAAATGGTTGCTTCTCCCTCTTAACGGCACGAACAATATCCCTGCGCACTCTGTCATTGATAAGACTACTATGAAGCTCTTGAGGGAGTTTATTCCCAAGCATGAGACGTGTAGACTGTGCTGTAGGCCGCAGGCATCAAGGATACTATTAGCCTCATTCAACATTGCATATAACACCACTTACCTTTATCAACCTTTAAGGTTGAAGCCGCAGTGACACCGTATGCTCGTACGGATTCCTGATACTGCTTCTTGACAGTATATGGTACTTTGGTTCCTGCAAACGTTGGGTGGTTGTGGGGTTTGTCAGGCTCTGGAAAGATGACTGCACGAAGATCCTGAGAGTTTTCTGAAACAAAAATGGTGATCTTTGCATTGCACTTTGTATGTGGGTGAATATTCCCGATAACAGCATGTTGATCACGAAAATGAGAGTATTCTGGAAACACGAGACATTTCAATTAGTTCGGGTCATCTATAAGTAGATAGTCACTTACTGCACTTTTTTTCTCGAGGGAGATGTGCAGGATGATAAATTTGCATACATTTCTTCTCCAGTATGTCTGCGTCAGCTACATTTGCCGGTCCAAGTCTCTCACCGCGAAAGATTTTCCGAAGCAGGCCCTCATCCACTTCAGGTTGTATCCGACGAAAGCGATGGGAGATATCAAGAGCCCCATGCCTTTCTTCCCATCTCGAACAGCCTATGAAATAAGCCTTGCCATTTTGCGGGCCCTGTTTATGTCAAAATTGTCTTATAGAGTGTGATATCGTGTACAAAGGAGAAGCATACCAATCGAAACTTTGACAACACGGCATGTCCATCGCACTCAGCCTCATTTATAACTGCTGTACACTTGAGGCTCATGACACTATGATAGAATCTTCGAATGATTTAGTACACTTAGTGATATGCAAATAAAAGAGAAGAAAACTCACGATGTGGTTTGCGTATAAATATTATTACATTCTCGCTCGTTTGCTTCAGTGACTGCTTTCACGTTGAGATCATCTCGTGTCTGTTCATCAGGACACCAGCGTTCAAAGCCCTCTAGCAGTGATTCATTGAATTCGGAACAGGTGTAGCAGCCTTTACAATATAGAATTGAACGACGGCATTTTACTCCACCACGAGAAGGATCGAGAAGGGGAACAAGCACAGACTTCTTCCCCGTACCTGTATCGCCACTCCATGCGTCCTGGCACTTAATTGCGGTAAGATCACTATTTTAAATCAGATAAGAGACGTTAGACATACCTCCTTCTTGACGAAACCATCGACAGTGAGCATTTTGTCATCGTTAGAAAGACACTCTGGTTTCGCATTCAAATCAAGAATGTATGCAATTGGAGTATCCTCGTGAGGGATTGGCCACACCTCCAAAGCCTCGTTGATGGTAATGACACGGACAACAGATTTCTTCCCTTTTACAAGCTCAAGGGAAGGATCTGAGTGTTCGATCTTTCCCTTACCTTTCTTGCAGGATTTTTGGAAAGGATTATCCGTGTCTGAATCAGAATCCAATAATTCTATTGCTAGGTATGGTCAATAAAACGTCAAGCATTTCATGTCTAAAGACTGACTTTTACGCTTGCGTTTGCGATCGGGCCCACATTTCGAGACATTTCGAGACCTGGGTTTGCACAGGGTAACTTGAGGCTGGTCCTACATATACATTTAGTGTTGGGAAATAATTGTCTCGAAGATTTATGGTTAACGACTGACAGAGAGAAAAGAAATAGACAAAGCTAGTTGAAAATGAAGGATTGGCAGGTATGTAATGAGTGTAAATTCCGACTCTGAATGCAAGAAAACAAAAGGATCAGATAGAGACGATACGAAAATCAAGATAGATACTCACTAGTGCATGAAAGACACACTGTGACCTGGAAGAAGTGAGGGAAAAGGAAGAAAGAAACACGCTGTACCGTCATTCCTCCGCCTTTTATACTCAAAAGTTCAAATACTTATGAAGCAATCAATGGACGCGTAAAGAACGCTTACCAGGTGCATAAGAGACCCTTAAAAGACCCTTACCATTCCGACTTCACCGCTGGTGTTTGCCATTATTGAGCTGCCTAGGGCTTCGCACTGAGGCAGAGTCTTCAGTCATGTTTGTGATTAAAGTGGGATTATTTTGTTTCCAGTTGAGTGTAAATGCCACTGTGGACGTCTCCTACAAGAATACGTACGTGGGGCTAACACGGTGGTTGGAAGCAAGCTGGTGTGTCATACGGATTAGGCAATTCCCACTCGCGCATAGCATTTTGCCGCCTCCAGGCTCCCGCCCTATGCTATCGCTTAGACGACCAGAAGAAAGAAAGGGCGGGACTCTCGCCTATAAATAAACGACAAGAAGAAAGAAACCGGAGCACTGCCGGCGAATTCGACGAAAAGAAAGAAAGATCTCATATTTATCTAATCTACATCTTTTTCTTTTTCTTTCTTCTCGTATATACTCCTGAGCGAGTGAAGCTCGGCCTAGGGGACATGCGAGATGACGACTGCTCTATTTTCGGGTTCAGGCTGGGTTCGAGTCATTTCGAGCCTCTAGGAGAATTTTCCTTGGTCTTCCTGGGTAACTGAAACCTTGCTGAAACCTCGCTGTGAGGCCTGGTCAATTCTATCAAGGCTCTACTTACGTCTCGAGTTTCGGCGTTGTGGAAACGCGTAATACAATTGCGTTGGCATAAGAAAGTACGATTTATTTCCGTTCTTGTGTGTACTTGTAAAGTTTTGTTCTTGCGCAGGGCTACATTAACGAGTCACGTGTATCAGACACCTTTCGTTTCTGCGCGCTACACTCTATCACATCGCTTTGACACTTACTTCCTTACATTCCGGTATGTGCCTTTTATTCTTTTTACGTTTACGCGTTTGTTCTTGCGCAAGGCTACATCAACCAGTCATGCGCATCAGACACTTTTCGTTTCTTCGCGCTACGCTCCATCATATCACTGACACTTCGACACTTTACAGCTATACCTAGTTCCTAAACATGTAGGTGTCCTTCTTTTCTCTACTGAGCGCATGATTATTGACTAAATCCCTACATAAATGTCTCGAAGAAACCTCAGCAATATACCAGATCCCGGAGTTGAGGAAGGGGATGAAATCACTATTTCCGGCTTGACAATTGGCCGGCTCGAGCCTGCTGAAGGTTTCAGTAGCTTTGCAGGCTACTGGAGTTATGTATTCAGGGATAAGAGAAGTTCAGCCTTTGAAACTCATCAATACAACTATGGGCGGGTCGGAGATAGGAAGAGATTTGTGAAGAGAAGAAGCCCAAGTCAACTTGATTTCGTTGCAGAGATTTCAAGCAGAGAGGATCAAGCGAGTAACGAAAACGAAGACGAAGATGCAATGATTGTGGATGAGTTAGATGGTGACCGGGCAAATAATAGTGCCACGTTCAATGTGTCACTTGATTCTGGTGAAAGTGATGATCGGAAGAATGGACAGAACACAGGAGCAAGCATACATACTCCCAAAAGGTCCAGCAGTCCTGGACAACAACAGAATATCCCAAAAGTTGATTTGTTTCGTGATGCGCAAGGATTTCAATTCCATAATTCAGTAATGAACAACTATGCAATAGGTAGACATTTCAACCTGCCATAGAGATTGAGGCTGAACTGGATCTATAGTAGGTGCATCTGAGTCTCCAACCACTTCGAAGAAGGTGCGCCTTTCAAATTTGGAATCTGATTTGTCCCTTTAAAGCTGATAATCTATCCATCAACACAGAAAATCACATATGAGTAAGCTATTTGTATCTCCTTAGTAAAGATACTGTTAATGAGACTTTCGAACAGTGATATCCACTTTGCAACACCTCCACCACCCAAGATTTTCATGGGAAGGGATGAACTTGTCAACAAAGGAGTTGAAATTCTCTGTAGAAGAGGCCAACACCACTTGGCAATTCTTGGACCTGGAGGAATTGGAAAAACATCCTCGCACTTGTCATCAGCAATCAGCCAGAAGTTCAGGCCAAGTTTCCAAGGTTCCATTTCTTGCCTTGTGACATTCTGGAGGATAAAAATGGTCTCATCCAAGGCTTGATTCAAGTATTAGGGCTAAAGATGCAGGAAGGGAAAAGCCAGCATGACATCTTATATGATTATCTGCAAATCAATCATAACCCTCTTATTTTTATCCTTGATAATTTTGAAACACCTTGGAATTACAAGGATGCAAGAACAGATGTCAAGCATTTTATTGAAAAGATTGCTGATTTCAGCTGTGTTACTCTCATTGTGACCATGAGAGGGATGGAAGGGCCAGGAGAGATTGCATGGCAGATACTTGGAGAATCTCAGATACCAACATTATCCATGGAAGCTGCCAGAGAAGCATTCTATCAGGTCTCCAGAAAGATCAAAACAGAGGATAATTCTGGGAAAATTGATCATCTGAATGAACAGTTGGACTGTGTCCCTCTGGCAATCCGACTCATAGCCCAGCTTGCAAAAAAGATTAGTCTGGAGAATTTGCTCAGGAGATGGAATGAGTTAAAGACTAAAATACTCTCAGAGTCTGGAGCACAGCCTGGAAAACTGACAAATGTAGAGTTTTCCATAGAATTATCTGTCAGACTACTTGATCCGGCGGCAAAGGATCTCTTAGGAGCATTGTCATATCTACCCAATGGTGTACCTAACTGGAACCAAACACTGAGTGAAATGTTGCCTGATGTTCCTGAGCCAGAAATCAAAGTATTACAATTGCTGGATTGCTCACTTGTGCTTGAGAAAAGTGAAGCACTCATGATGCTTGCGCCAGTCAGAGAGTACATTGCAGCAAGATATAGTATCTCGGACTTCTTCCGTAACCAGATTGAGATATTTTATGTTGGAATCACAGAAATGATATCAAGCAATTCGAAACCAGGGGAAGATTTGGAGTTACATACTTTGAATTTTTTTAAAACATTTTCACAATATCAAGGTCAAGGGGGACAAGAAAAGGCTGCACTCTGTCTTCAAACATTGGGAGATAAATATTACTATGTTAACCAGTACAGTAATGCTGCAAAGTTTTTGACAGAAGCTAGAGTCAAGTTTCAAAACATGAACAATGAATATGAAGCAGCCAATTGTCTGCGGCAGATGGGTAACGTTCACAGAATGCAAAGTCGATATAACGAGGCAATAGCAATACTGGCAGAAGCCAAATCTCGCTTTGAACAGATACGCAGCGAGCAGGGGATTGCAGGTTGTTTATATAGTCTGGGTGAGATCTACCGGGGGCAATCCAAATATAATGAGGCAACAGCGGCACTGTCCGAAGCAAGAGTTCTGTTTCAGAGCATAGGGAATCAGGGTGGTGCTGCAAACTGCTTGAAGAGCCAGGGGGACATTTATTATATGCAAAGCAAATATAGTGAGGTGACGGAAACACTTTTAGAAGCCAGAGTTCTGTACCAGAGTGTAGGAAGTCAGCTTGGTACTGCAGAGTGCTTGCAGAGCCAGGGGAACATTTACAGGATGCAAGGCAAATATAGTGAGGCAAGAGAAACACTGTCAGAAGCCAAAGTTCTGTACCAGAGCATAGGAAACCAAGGGGGTACTGCATACTGTCTGTTGAACCTCGGGGATATTTACAGGCAGCAATCCAAATATAATGAGGCAAGAGAAACATTGTCTGAAGCCAGGGCTGTGTACCAGAGCATAGGAGATCAGAAAGGTACTGCAGATTGTTTGATAGTACTGGGCCTGACACTGGAAGATCAGAATCAATTAGATGAGGCTCTTTCATTAATCCTTGAAGCATATGCAATTTATTCCACTATAAATGATGTTAGTGAGATGGGTAGGTGTTTGGACAGATCAGGGATAATATACAGAAAAATGGGTCAATATGAGCTGGCAAAGCAAGCCTTCACGGATGCGTTGGGATCTTACTCTCAGCTTCAGTCTACAGCTCATTATAATATGGGATGGTGTCTTTTTGAATTTGGCTTGCTTTTCAAAGATATGGGCGAGTATAGTGAGGCTAGAAAGAAGTTTCAGGAAGCTAGGGATCTTTTTGCGTCTCATGGGGAGCTGCAAGATTGTGTAGAGACGTGTGAAGAAGCTCTGGAAGAAATGGAGAGTCTCGCCGAAGTTGCTCAGTGAATGTACAAACCAGAATTCTCTGTGATAGCATGTAGTATTGCTCTCCAAGTCGTATATAGCTCTGTCCAGTCATTCTATACTTACTCTTTTGAAGTTTCATGGTTAGTGAAATGGTGAAATCTCTACAACGTAGCACTTTGCTTTGTTAAGTACGCCCACTTGTGATCAATAAAATGTTATTTATAACAGTATTACCATCAGCATGAGTAAGTGTCTTGTTTATTGCTATAGTAAGTCCCAAATGAGCCCTTCTCACACGTTACAAATTGCTGCACTAAGACTCGCTCTCTAGAGGTTTCCTGCGCAGAAGTCTGCTTAAGCATGTAACGAAACGTACTCGGAGTTAGCACGCCACAAGCGGACTTTTTGCAACTTCACTGCGTTTCCAGGATCTGGGTTTGGGACGCGAGACTGGGTGGTCTAAGGTGCATTCAGGCGTGCTTTTGACTGCCACTCTCATCAGTGACGAACTTGCACAGCCACCAAGCGCAACTTCACACCACGTCTACGATTACATACACGCCGTTACTACCTCTTCCTCCCAATCCTTGCGACAACGCCAACGCTAATAGAATCCCTTTCCGCCATTACTTATCTCCTCCGCGTCGCCTTCTCCTTCTGCATCTTCTCATCCAGACGTACCCCTTAGCATTCGTCTCGCGCTAATGGACACGGACATGGCATTGGCAGTAGCAGGCGTGGTGGTCTCTGACTCCCAGGCTACGATTACCCTCGAGGATTAGGAAGAAAAAGGCGAGAGTATTGATGGAAGATTATGGGACAGAGCCCGAGACTGAGGGTGAGGGGAATGGAAGAAGGCCACGTCACCAGTGTATTGACATCCATGTCAACTTCGACGTCTCCCTCCACATCCCTCCTCAGAAAAAAGTCCCCAACCCACCTTTCAAGAAGACGAAAACGTACTACAAGGCGTTGGGTTCCGAGGACGCGTACAGTCCGAATACCCATCACATGCGCTTCCTCACCAACGACTTCTCCCTCAACAAGTTCCTCCCAAAGAGTGCTCTTGAGCACAAAGAAGGTACGCCTTGACTCCTTCTCATCATTTTTTCATGTACGCTGACATGTCTCTTTTCTCTTTTCTCTGGTACGCTTCATATAATGTTGCATCTCTTGCTCTGCCCGCTACCTTGTCCCTGTCCCCTTTCTCTCTCTCACTTTTCATACCTGCCCCCTCACCTCTGCGTAAAACCAGACCCTCCACCTCACCCCCAACAATCCTAACGACCTATGCAAACCACAGAGGAGATGGTGAAACCTATAGAGATGGACATGGCGTTGGCCAACAAGGTGGGTGTTTATCTTCTTGTATTCTTTTTTCATCGACGAGTGATTTTGAGTGTTTATGGCTGGTTGAGGAGTGGAGGAGGTTGGAAGTGGCAAGCTGGCCCGGGTCGTTGTCCAGTTGGGAGTAGTGGCCGGGCCGTGTTGGATTTGTGGGTATTGCATTGTTGGAACACTGGGGCTACAGGTTGTTGGGAGTGGGATATCGTGTCTTGTCCGATTCATGCTGGCATTGTCAGTATCATTGGGACCCTTTGGCGTTGTTCGTTTTCGTTTTCGTTTTCGTTTCGTTTCTTTGTCTCGCCTTTTTTCTTCCTTTCTTCGCTCGTCTTTCCTCCTCTCATGTAAATCAAATACTGACCCTCGTACCCTTATCTCCTCCACCCTTCTTCTCACCTCTCCCTATCACTCCCACACTCCTCATTATCTCCTTCCCCTTCCCGGCCTCAAACGGATTGTCCCGAAATGCAAAACTTCAAATTTGCAAACAACTCCGCCGAGAACTCCGCATTTTTCATATATGCACAAAGCACTCCAAAACCAAAGTTAATGGCGCAGTCTTGCGGAGCATATCTGCAAGAGCCGAACATATTTATATGCATGGATGGGATTGAGGTGGGTGTCTCTTCTCGCACGGTTTCCAGGTTTTGCTTTCTTCCGCCATTTGCGCCGTTTCATGTCTTTCTCGCATTTCTCCCTCCCCTCTTGTTCCTTTGATGTCACCGTTGATGTCTTGTGTTTTCGTGTTTTTCGTTTTACGGTTTCAATGCTGACTGGCTTATTTATAACCAGACTCCTTCGACTCTATGAATCCACCTCCCCGCTCCGAGGGCATACCCCGATCAACATGGTGAGGGGGATTGCGCAGAGTGTCTCGGAGGGTTCAGATTTCATGTAGGATGGGGTTATACATCACGGTGAGTTTCCTTGGCTTTACGTCTCTGTCTATGTACACAGCCATGGCTATGACTACGGCTAATTCTCTTTGGTTCTCAATTTATTGTTTCTGTTTTCCATGGCTTTCCCCCCCCGCTCTCTCGTTGCCGTTGACGTCGTCGCTAACTACTGTTCTTTCTTTTTCTTCTCTCTTTGCGCGCTGCTTTGCCTGCCGTGCCCCCCAACATCCTCTCCTTCTCCGAAGACATTGCACCATGCAACCCTGGTGTCAGCGGAGAAGCTAGTGAACAGTTTTCGCGAATATGTTTGGGGGGAAGAGTGTTTGTATCAACCCGAGTTTTCGTTTTCCTTCCTCTTGGAGTTTCGGGGGGTGGTTTGGGGTTTTTGTGAAGGGTGGGGTCGGTCTGGTTTCAGGTGTGAGTTCGAGTTTCAATTGCTTTTCGAGGTTCGTCTTTGTTGCGAAGGTGGGGTTTGGGGTTTATGGTTTACTTTTTCTTTTCTTTTTTGAAAGGGGGGGGGGGTCAGGCATCAGGCGTCAAAGTAGCGAAGGAGGGTAAAAGAAGGGTGAAGGGGAGGTTGGGTTCACGAGCTGAAGATGCGAGTATTAGTGTTGGGTTTTGGAGCTTCGTTACAAGTGCTGCATAGCTTCGGGTCTGGTTCCAGTGTCGACTATGGTGATGATACTGCCGGCGCTGATGTCGGCAGTAATATCGTTGATGTTAATGCTTCTGCTGGTTTTTGTCAGCCACGGAGGTCCCGATGCTTTTCTGTCTTCCGCACAAAGTTCTGTTTTTATTCTATTCTTTTTTTCTTCTTTCCTTTTCTTTGCTTTGTGATTTCTTTATGTCTATGTCTATTTCTCTTCAATCCTCCCATACACCTAGTCCTGGATTGGGGAAAAGAATAGGGGTAAACTTAAAACGAGATGTGAGATGGTACATAGCTCATAGTAAAATAGTCTCTACTTCATACTTGCATTGCAAGAATAACATCAGCAATGGAAACTGGACCATTGCGTCCTACGGAGCATACCTGCAAGAGCTGAATATATGTATGTGTATGGATTGGATTGGTGGGTCTCATCTTGCATGACTTCTAAGGTTTTGGTTTCTTCTGCCTTTTCCACGGTTTAGCATCCTTCTACCATTTCCCCCTCCTGTCTTGCACCTTAACTACGGCTAATTTTCTTTCATTCTTTCATTCTTACTTTCACATTTCCTGTTTTCAGTGTCTTTTTCCCCTCTCTCTCGTTGCCGTTGACATCGTCACTAACTACTGTTCTTTCTTTTCCTCTCTCTTTGCGCATTGCTCTGCCCTCCATCCCCTTAACTGTCCCCCCCCCTTCCCCCCCTCCTTGCTCTCCCTTTCCCTCCCCCCTTACATTTCACAAAAAAATAAATCACGAAAAAGACATCGAAACCTCCAACTCGTCGTTTTCCGTTATAGGCACATCAAACTATGTGACTTTGGTGTCAATGGCGAGTTGGTATTCATTTATACGAATACGTTTGCGGGGACGAGTGTTTATACCCGTGGTTTCACTGCTGTTGGTGACTATAGAGTGCTAGACGGTCGCATACGGTGGTGCAGCTTCTGCTTCTGCCTCTACTCTTGCTGTTCATTTGTCGGTTTTATACTTCCGGTTCTTCTTTTTTCTTTCTTCTCTTTTTGTTTACTTCCTTTTCCCCCTTGTTCCTTATTCTCCTTCCTACTTATGTTTTTTTTTCTTTTTCGTTCTGTCCTTATCCCATGGTTGTATGTGTGAAGCTAGTGGGTTATACCGTTGAGCGTTGGATGATGGGTAATTGGATATTGCGTATCAGTGCTCGGAGTACAGGAATGGGCTTGTATTCGCATTGGTCTGGCGATGACGGAAATAGGAACAGAATGGAAATAGTGCTGACGCTGGTGTTGCTACTAGGGACAGTAAACCCTGGGGATAGGGATAGAGACTGGAGTATGCGTCCCGCTTTCCCTGGCGTCTTTTTCGTTCCGCTTCTCTTTCTGTATTTGTTTTACTTGTCTCTGCCTTTGAGCCGAAGCTTGCGTCGACTTGAGTTCTGCAAAAGCCTTTGCAACGGGGTTGATCTATTGTCTCAGCATCCTTGACTCACTGCAAATTAATTTGCATGGCGCGTCTTTTCACGTATCAGAATCTGCGTCTCTTTCTTCCTATGTACATCAGTTCGTTTGACTTCCTTCAGCAGTATTATCTTGGGAGGTGAAAACACAGAATCACTAAACATACCTAATGTCCACTAAGTTCAACGAGGCTAATATCTGATACCTGTTTATAGAGGGCTTCGAAAAGTCCAGGCCAAGTTCTCCATCTAGCATCTTTGGTGAATAGGTGACGGCAAGTTTATGGTAATACACGGAGGTCA